>CAKAOI010013245.1:526-37467 GCA_916701655.1 Sebastiscus albofasciatus
TTAGGTTTTTATTTTACTACTTTGTCTATTAGCGTCTGTAGATGTCTCCTAAATTCACCAAAAGTTAGCATTATTGCATATAATATAAATGTTTAAATATTAAATTTTCATAAAACTTGTAATACTAAAAATGATGTAAGTAATCAACTGGGGAAGTTTCATGGTGGTGATATCTTAGTTAGAGATTTTGAACCTTATTCACCTGTAGTGTTTTGCAGAATATATGTAATTTTACAATACATATATTTTTTTTCTGAAAATGCAATTTTTCTCAGACTCTAAGCCAGAAATGTTCACTTCAGTAGCACCGAAGTTTCCACCACTAGTTTCCTTCCTATCTAAATTCTGACGTTTTTTTACAGAGGGATTTGTTCATATATAATTCATAGCCTGATTTATATAACTTTTTATTCCTAAAAACATGGCAAATTGATTTTTTTTATGTCTGTTATACATACAGACATAAGCATATGTGTTTATATTTTATTTATATGTATTTTCTGATTTATGGAGTGATAAAACGAGATATCCAAAATTCCTTCTGTAAAAACCGTTGACTCTAATATGTTGACACAATGAAAAAAAACATTTTTAAGCCGGCTTTATCTAATGTTCAGACTTCTATTCTAGACATATATGCAAAAGAGCACATATTTAATAAGATAATGCCTCATTTACATATTCAAACCTAAAATTTCAGAAAATTTGTAATAAAATAATTGTCTAAAGTAATAAACCGGGGAAATTTCAGTGATATCTGTTAAAATTGTTACCCTTTTTTCACCTGCGGTGTCTCCCCTTAATGTGTTTTGGTAAACTGAGGTTTATAATGCCATGTGAACAATGTTACTGTGATGAATTGTTAACTTATTTATTTACTTTATCAATCTAATTAACTATTTTCCCAAAATGTGTGTATTCAAATGAATACAAAACACCAGATTATCTCTGTTTAGTCTTCTTATATAATTCAGGGGGGTACGCTAATGGAACCGTGAGTGTGTGTGTGTGTGTGTATGTGTGTGTGCACGCCTATACCCTTAGAGGCTGTTTGTCCCTGCTAATGAGCTGTCATTTTCAAAGTCAGTTGTTAAATGTAAGTTATATTTGCTTTCGTCCATATGCTCTATATTAGTACCCACCATTGTGTTTGAGGTCCATTAGTCTCCCCTACTATTGTGCAAACAACATGTTTCATTCGTCTTGAGTGCAAACTACAAAGAAGTAAATACAACGAGTAGTTCAGGCATGCAGAAGGACAAAAGGGGGGCGATCGTAGATACGGATGCTCAAGTCCTAGAACGATAGAGTTCAGGTTGAAAATCCGCGGGGTGTCCCTTTTAAGCCTGATATCAAGACTTAAAATCTGCTTATCCAACAGTATCTGCAGTGTACTGTATACGTTGCCGTGCAGAAGCGGATGAATGCGCCATGATTAATGGATAAGATGCAGAGAGTAGCAGAGTGTGGATTCATAAAACACAAACACTCTTAAACACACTGCGAGAGCTTCTCTGTGAGCTCCCACAGACTGCAGGTACCAAATACAGCATGCACGCAAAATACCTATGGTACTTATGTAGGCAAGTATCTGCACACACACACACAGAAACTCAGCAAGTGGGCCGATAAAAGGATGTACAACATTACCGCAGCTGCCCTCTGAGAACTAAAGCGAAAGCATGACTCAACCATTTACCAGCTCCTGGTCGGCACATCTACAAGAGATGGACTAGGCATAGTGAGACATCCAACCGATATATATTTACACATAATATGTGGACATACCGTATATGCAGTACATAACCGTTTCCCGGATATGGCTGATGATGTGTAATATTACTGCTTTAATGTAAGGCTGATGATCGTTTCTCAGCAACACTGCGATATATGTTTGATGGAGGAAAGGCATTGACCTCTATGGGGTTGAAGTTAATAACTCTTTAAAACCTATGACCTCACTCTTGGTCACAGCTGGGTGTGGTCAGGTGTAAACAGACCAATATGAGTTGCACCATAGTACAATACTACATTACGACTGCGCAAAGAAAGAGTATGTAATCACCACTAGTTTAGAGAGCAGAAAATATTATGTGCCTGGGTGTTTAAAGCAGTGGTTCCCAAACGTTTTCACATCAAGGACCCCTAAAATGACACAAATTAGACTATGGACCTCCACTTGATAAGATTTTGTCCCAGGGTCCCCCCATCTGATAGGATTTGTTTTACTTGTAGATGTTTTATTACAGAACATTTATGAAACCCATGACAAAATAGTCATATATTCTGTCACTGTGTTACTTATGGATGGAATTATAGTGAAAATAAAAATATTCCCCTATTTGCTGGGGACCCCCTAACCCCTCCCAGGGGATCCCTGGACCCCACTTTGAAAACCATTGGCTTTTGTGATTAGTCAACCGAACCAAACTCTTTGAACTCTGCTCTAACAAGCTTTGTTTGAGGGCGTGCCAAACTAAGTAGTAGGCTAGGTATTATGCAAATGTCTTACTTAGTGACATCACCGTGTTACAGAAGAAAAAGGCAGGACTTCAAGCAAGGCATTTCAGGTCAGTTCAGGAGCAGTGTGTCTGTGGGGGAGAGTAACTCCCTTTGGCGTGGACTTCGGGCTTTGTAAAACAAACTATATAATTCACTAAAGGAAAGGGAAAAGACACAAAAGCATAAGAGGTCCTCTTTAAAAAAGAGTGGGGAGTAGAGAACTGATTTACAGCCTATTGTAAAGTTACTGTTTAAGGTCTGTGTGTGACAAATCCCAGCATGAGTCTTACTCATCTTATCTTCTCTCGCTGACTTTCCCTGCCGGAGCTTTTCGTAGCACATGAATGAATAGACAAAGACTTGGAGCAGACTTGACATTTGAAAATCAATTTTTCAGTATTCTCGTCGACAGGCCAAACATGGAACATGAGTACTAATAGATTAATTGAGACTGAGACAACTCGCCAGAAGGTGGTACAAAAACCTGAAGTAATCAAAGAATAAGCAACTAACTGACAGTTTAGATGAAACAATTAGTTGTATGTTTGGACTCAAAGGCCTCAGCAGAGTCAGACTATCTGATCTCAGCAGGGAGGTTAATCCTGAGGAAGGGGCACTAGCCCGTCTTTGTAATATTCAACCCGTAAAAGCACATCATCCATTGAAGGACATTTAGTTCATAAGAAAAAAACACCAAGATTCAGTTAAAGACTAGCAGTGCATTTGTTATAGCTCTATTTACTGGGTCAACACACCAGCAGTTGCAGTTTTAAAGAAATTGCTTAGCAATAATAAATCAGATAAAATCAGACCATGTCAGAGAGAGCTCCGTGCTGATGCGTTATTGCTAGGTGTGGGTTTTACTGAGTCCAGGTATATTGCAACATGCAGTGAGTCACAGCCTGTGACCCAGTTGAGCTTTGTCGCTCAGCATGACCTCATTCTGACTGCACAGTGCAACAAATCTGACGCTACTGCAGCTGGTTTCGTCAGGCAACATCACGGCAAAACTTACTTGAGCATTTCAGATTAAATTTGCCGGATTTAAAGTGCATTTCAGTGGATTTGTGCTAGAAAAGCAACATTGCTATACTTTCAAGGCTAGCAATGTGTATCATAAAATGCATTCCGTCATGCCAGGTAGCAGAACTAGCTACCTGATACAACAGCATATTAACATTGAGGCAAGTAATGAGAACTGACCGTAACACAGTGTGTGATCTCAGGTGATGTCGAGCTTATAGACAACAGGCTAGTTGGCCTTAATCCTGCATCAGAACACAAGTACAGCTCTGTGTGTGTGCGTGGGTGTGTGTGTGTGTGTGTGCTTGGTCGTATTAGATGTGTCATTTGTAACACGTTAACAGGCGTGCACAAGACCACAAGTACACACACACACGCGCAGTATGTGGTGCGATAAGCTCGTTAGCAAGGCTTTGGCTCAAAGGAAGTATCTGATTGTGCTTACAGTATCCAGGCAGGGTTAGTTCCTGTGTGTGTGTGAGTGTGGGTGGGTGGTGAGAGGAAAGAGTGTGTATGATCATAAGGATCAAATAGAAAGGAAAGGGAAATGCTCAAATAGGCCTGGTGTCGACTTAATACAAGTTGGATTTGGTCTAAAGATTATGTTAGCTGTTTTCATTTAGAAAACCTTTGCACGCTAACACACTAAACTAAGTTGTGAACATGATAAAAATGATACCTGCCAAACTTCAGCATGTGAGGTACAACCCACAGACTGTATATGAGAAGTGGACAAAGTCACCATGACGTCACCTAATGGTTTGTGGATCACTGTTTTGAAGCCTCAAGTTGAGCATTTTGGCCGTCGCCATCTTGTTTTTTTTGCAACCAGAAGTGACACAAGGGGGTGGAGCTAAGTACAACCGAATGCTGAATAATATATTTTTTAGGCAGCCAAAATGTTACATTTAACCTGCATGAACTGAAAACAAAAGGTGAATGACTGTACAACGCCGTGGTAGCAACCTGTCAATCACAAAGTAGCCACGCCCTGAGGCATACCCTGCTTTATGGTCTATTTGACTCTAAATGAGACCATAAATTTACTAAATGAACATCATGCTGAATTGAAGAAGACTTGAAACTAGCGGTTGAGACCATAAACTCATATTTACAATGTTTAATGAGGTCATAAATCAAGTGAGAAGTAGGCTCATTTTCTCTTAGACTTCTATACAATCTGACTTTTTTTTGCAACCAGAGGAGTCGCCCCCTGCTGGCTATCAGAAAGAATGCAAGTTTAAGGCACTTCCACATTGGCTTCACTTTTCAGACCCAGAGGTTGCCACCTGGTACAACCTTACAGAGCTGCTAGCATGGCTGTAGACTCCTAGTCTTGTTACTCCAAGTCATTTTGCGTATTGTGATGAACCTTTCACATCTTTGCCTATGCAAACAGGTATGCAGGCAGCAAGAGAAAGACATCCAAGCTAGGGCTGGGTGATATGGCCAAAATATCTATCCTGATATACTCTAGATCATTTCATATTTCAATAATGATATATTTCACAATATAGCATGTTTTCTGGTAATTAATAAATAAATAGATATATGAAACACCCACATGGTAAAGTCTATTTCGTTTATTCTATGTATTTGTAGTCGATATTTATCGTCATATTCTCCAGCCCTAATCCAAGCAAAGGTTGCCCTGTGTGTTTAAAATATCACATCATTCTCTTACAGATTTGTGTTCAGTATTAAAGTGGTACAGTGTCTTACTCCAGCTCAAACTCTTACAATACTGACCCGATTTGAATTCCAGGACAATGTCAGCATTCTGTAGGCAGCACTATCATTAATCTACCCTGTTTATATGGCAGTAATCTTCTTTAATCTGATCGTTTTTATCAGCCGACCTTGTACTTCAGAAACCCGGGAGAGATATTGGCAACATAACAGTGGCAGCAATCCTCGAGGACCAGCTTTAATCTCGCAATAAGCCACTGTCGAGTACCGACACCAGGCTTTGTTAAACGTGAATGGATTAAATTTAAAACTATGTATTTACTCTGATCCTTTTCCTTTCCTGGCGCATCAACATGTGAGTATTTGTCGAGTAAACTTGTCTATATAGTGTCACATTCTGTTGGTGTCAATAGCTTTACCCACTTAAATCCTTTTGGCAGCTAAATTCTGCGCCCATTTCTAATCTCTCTCTTGTCTCTGATTTGTCTTTCTGATATGTGAGACATGTTGTCTCTGCCTTTAGAAAGAAAGCCTTCACAGTATGTGTGTGTTTCTTCACGAGTGTGTTTGTGCATGCGTGTGTGTGTGTGTGTGTATGTGTGATCATCATGTCGTGATCTGAAGCCATCTGGGTTGGCTGGCTCATTTGCATATGTGGTGTTAACCACTATAAATATTCATGACCAGGGTCTAAACTGGTATGAATATTCATTTTGCCTCCGGGCCGCAGACGGGTAGAGTGGCTGTGATTCCAATCAGCCGTAAAGAAATTAACTCAACCTTTTGTGTGGTGGACGAGGACACTTGATGAGTGCCGCGGTATGCTTGGCGAGCTCCATATGTGGAGTACTGCATTCGCTTTAGTCATATGGCGTCCTTATTGGATGCACATCATACTTGGTAAAACGGTGGCTGAAAGACAGAGAGGCAGATGGAGACAGAAACAAACTCAACTTGTCTTTGGATATAAGGATGGCGTCGAGCCACCGTGTTGGCATAACGTGCGACACTGTCAAACCAACTAGGCGGAATTCTTAATTTCTTTGTTAACACCATTAATTGCCTGCTTGACAGTTTCCTTGATAAAGCTAGTGTTAGCTCAGTAGAACTGTTAGAAATGCCTCTGCAGTTTCTAGCTGCTTTATAAATTATCCAAATTGATCTGAAATCAATTTAACATGAGCATGGAGACATTCGCGGTTGCAGTTATGTTTCATTCCTCTTGTTGTGGCCTGTAATTTGGACCCTGACCAGTTCTGCCTATCATGATGATATCAAAGGGGAACTTGGGTCTATATTTAATTTTTCTCTGATTTTCATCCAATGTGGCTGACGTGGTTCCGTCTTTGATGTGTTTACTCTTGGATCGGTTGCCTTTGTGTCCTTGGTGAAATAAGAAATGACAAACATGATGATAATTATGATGATAAATGTGTGTGTGTGAAAATAGCAAGAAGCAATGTTGGCAGGTGAGATATCACTCAGACATGCATATCATTAATTAGCAATAAGACAAAAGCATGTGGCTGTTGCAATCACCCCTCACTTTGAAGTGTGAACCTGGGCCCTCAAGTGTAGTTACTCTGCAAGGCCCCCGGAGGCCCTCTGCTCCCATAGGAGCACGCCTTGAGCGATGCAACATAATACAAAGAGCCACAGATGCTGTGTGAATTATATTAAAGTTAAATAGATCTTAACATGAAAGCCAAATTTCATCAAAGGGAAGAAATCCTGGATGAAGCCGAGGTGGGATAAGCTCAGACCAACCACCACGGCTGATAGGCTGACATATCTGTCAATCAAGCAACAACACTCCAATGATGTCATAATCCTTAATATGTTCATCATATTAAACATAATGTTACTATTTATGGTTGATATTTATTCTATTATATCCCTGACATGTACAGTGATTAGTTACCTTTCTATATATTGTAGTAGTGGAGTGATGGAGTTTGCCATTCTGGTGCTTGTTTCAAATGACTTGCACATGCACAAGGGATTTACAGGAAACAGCACATGCACGTTTGGGACAATGTTGTTAGCTTTACATTAATACATATGTTCTATAGGTGATATCGAACTGATATCTTGAGGATTAGAACTTCAATATATCTTTAAAGTTGGGGTGTAACAGTATACAGAAATTAAGTTTCGGTGCAAGTTTGATACAGCGGGGAAAAAAAAAAAACAAAGGATACGTTTTTCTTAATTTGATTTAGTTAATTTTGAACAGACAGTAGTGCAAATGTCAGAGACAGACAACATCCTCCTGCTGGGGACTGAAGTAGCATTTTTCCCTCTGTAAATTTTGGTTTCAGTTGCTGTTGTGCTGTTGTAGCTGACCATTTCATTTGCGCTTGCCAATGTGTGAGTGACTCAAAGTATCCTTGGGCAAGATACTCAAACCCAAATTGTTGCCGAAGGCTGTTCCATCAGTGTTTGAATGAGTATGTAGATTAGATCCTGATGGGCAGGTTGGCACTTTGCATGGCAGCCTCTGCCATCAGTGTATGAATGTGTGTCTGAATGCTGACATGTAGTGTAAAGCGCCTTGAGTAGTCGGAAGACTAAAAAAGGCATTATATAAATGCCATTTACCTTCCCGAGCTTGTTGTGCATGCTAACCTTGGCACATGTACTGCTAAAAACTCCTCGGCCTGAACTTGTGCTTGTAAACTTTGGTTCAACATTAAATGCATCAATCTACATAACATAGTTTGCGTGTGGCTACACGCACCATACCGTGACCTCCGTACTGTGTCAATTCGGTATGATTCACGAATACACAAGCCCTACTCTAAAGGGACAATTATTCTTAAAATCGGCATCCAAGACACACACTGTAAGGCAATAACATTACCTCTGAAGTAATTAATATATTCAATACTAGTAGTATGCTTATTCTTTCTCACTCCAGTTGATCTTATGAATATAAAAAGGTGTGTCTGTGTGAGAGAGAGAGAGAGAGAAACTGAATCCATCAGTATTCCGAACAGACGGTTTAGGAAGTGCCAAACTATAATGATCTCTCATCTACAATAATACACACTCATACACACGCGGCATTGTTTTCAAGCGTTACGGTGAATACTGATAAAAATGGTAATTTGAGGTGGTCTTTCACATGCATAGCGATAACACACATTTACTCCGATACACCACACACTCTCCTAGACATGCTATACAAAATGCTAAACACCAAAAATCACACATTTACACACTTTACACACACACAAATATTTACTAGCATGCAGAAAACACATTTTTGTCTCTTCTCTGACAGACCTGTGTACACAGAGAACAAAAAAAAACTTGTGATGCAGGAACAAGAGGTTGTTTTTCGGAAATATGGCACCACTGTGTCGGTTGCCTCGTGTCTCTGTTTGTGTGCATGTGTGTGTGTGTGTGTGTGAGAGAGCATGAACTTGCGTGCAAAAAAGAGTGAAAGTGGAGGAATTTGGAATGAGTTTAACTTCATTCAAGCACACAAATGCTGCACACACACACACTACCCCAAGTGCTTTAAAAGAAAACACTAGGGGGGAGAACAAAGAGCCTCCTTGAAGAATAGACATGAATTATTCACTCCATCAGATAAGAGGACAGAGAGGGAATGAGAGAGACACATAGAGGGAGAAAAAGGAGAGAGAGATGGAGCATGGGTGATACAAAGAAAGAGACAGACAGATGGATTGACAAGGACAGTAGGGTATGATATTGTATTAGCAGCAGCGGTGACAGCGAAGGTCCTCAAGAGATTTGAGATAAAAGAACCCAGCATGCCATCATCTACTAAACCATGTTGAAAAATCCACAGGGTGTAAAAATATTTAATAGACCGAAATGAATAAATAAAAACAACTCCTGCACCGTCAAAATACATGGCATTACTTATCTTTAGACAGCCAGATGCTTTGGAAATCAGGGTCTTTTACTGACTTGAGGGGTGTTTTTGTTACCTGAAGGGAAGTGTTTATCCTGTGAAAATCCACAACCAGCAGCGGCTTAGCTGCAGCATCTGCTTTCCACCCAGATACGCTTTATCAGATCCAAGCGGCACCTCTTTTGTATGCTACTAGTAATGCAGTGATGCTATATTACTTCAGTAACAGCAGCCAATCCAGATGCTTTACCTAATATGAGGAAGCTAGTAACTAGAAAAGTCAGGCGATTTATCAGCCACAAACAGCTGTGGTTGTTTTTATCGTAGTGCTGCGGCGGTTCTGTAAAGGGATTGACTTGGCACTGTAGAACATAGTATAGTGGCAGTCAGTAACTAATTACATTAACTTGCTGCTTTTACTTAAGTAAATGATCTGAATAGTTATTCCACCACTGGTGCATTCACCAGTATATCACCTGTACAAATGCGTTGTACACTACCTGTATTGAAGCATCTACTAGGTCACACTAAATGGCATATAAATGACACGGTAATCGCAAGTCATTTTGCGTGCAATAAGAACGCCGTTTTTGCTTTTGGCATTTGGATGCCTTGCAGTCTGTATTGACTGCCATGTCAGCATTTCCGCTAGAAAAGTTGTTAGCAACGGCAGAGGCGGGGGCAAAATTCAGAGGAGTGGCTTGTCATGATGAGAATAGTGCTGGTCCACCTTAACAACCCACCTTAAGCGAGCCTAAGCTGAAGCCTTCAGTAAACAGACTGTGGTAAACAAGGCACAGGAACTTGGTTTGTGTCTTGAGGAGTTGTAGCTTTTCCTCACCAACAGCCTCACATACTGTTATCTTCATACTCTTTATATAAATATATCTTAATCTCACTAATGTTAAGCACACAACCTACGCACTGAGTTATTCCGTGAAGGAATTTGCTACTTGTATAACACATTTCCGTTTAAGGACATCTTAAAAATACATAATTCCTTGGTGCTTAGGCCCAGCAGGGAGTCAATTTAGGCCTGGGGGACCGCCTGCCTTACAATACACTGGTGGAAACCCTGAATGTGAATGCATTTGCGTAAATATGCTACACTCAGAGCTAGTGACGTAAAACAAAAAGTGAGAAAGACTGCTTGTGGTTAGTGGGAGGTGAGGTGGATGGGTCCAACAAATACAGGACTTTCAAGTGACTTTCAGCCACTACTAAGCCTACATTCAGGAATCACTTGGCTTGTTCAGAGTCTTTAAGCTAGCTGTTGATGGTCAGTAAATACGTCTAAACCGCAGGCTGGCTGCTTGTTAAACCACAATGTCTTGTAATTTGTTTCTACACGTAAAATATAGAAGATGTGACATATGGGTGTGCAGGATTTTGAGTTTTTTAAAGGTATGTTTTGATGGAGCTGGGCTGATTAACTAAAATCATTTAACAAATTACTTTTGCTATTGAGTAATTAGTAAACTAAATTTGCCAAGAAGTAACATGATCTGTAAACTGTCTCTTTTTGGCGGCAGTTTTGTGCGTGTGAATGTGTAGTGCCTTTGCTCATATTGTGTACTTTGTCAGATACACACAAAAAATGTTTCTGTTTTTGAAAGAGCTTTTTTCAGTTTTCTTGATCTTGCCTTTCTATTACTGAATGCTTTTGAACTGATAGTGTAGCTATGCTGATTTTTAAAAGTTTAAACTAAAGAGAAGCTGAAGGTCTATCATCTTATTGTCCAAGTTGAACCTTTATTCAAGTGGACATGGGGTGTTTTACCCAGGCCATGGAAGGAATTCGAAAAGAAACAGTAGTCCTGTAGTACTATTTGTAGAAATTACCAGGAGGAAGACAGAGACAAATTAATGAGATAAAAGAGATTACAGGACAAACAACTGCAGGGAAAACTTTGCAATCTCATCCTTTATTCAATTGCAGAGATAAGAATGAGAGACAGTAACACAGGCTGGAAAAGGAAGGGAAACAAAATACTGGAGTGATTGCAGAGCCAGATTGAATTTCATCATTTATTCAATAGTTCAGGAGAAGAGAGAGAGAAAGGCAGGGAGGTAAAGTGAGAGTGAGAGTGAACGGGCCTAAGAGGCTTTAAAAGACCCTGTAAGAAGTTTATTATCAGGTTTCCTAATCTTCTTCCTCCATTTCATCCCTCAATCATCAGCTCCACAGCTGGCAGACAGTCACTCGGGAAGGTGGGACCCGACAGTACTACAATGAGGTAATTTGCATTCACTTATGCCATGTCTGTCCCTTGTTACATTAAACCTACTTCTTGCTGGGCTGACACAAAACGGAAGTGTGGCATCAAGTGACAGAAAGAGGTTTATATTTATCGTGATGATGGGTTGGGAAATTCCACAGGAGCGATCAGCTTGTTCGGAACTATAAAGGACACAAATCCAAGGAGGTTTTCACATTAGCTTTTTAAAGCTTTCACACATCAGGAATCAAATTCAGTTAACTCAGTCAGGGTGAAACATTACGCTTCTGCCTCATACGTCACACTTAATCACCAAGTGAGAGAAAAAAAAGCTTATTTTAGAAATCATATCTTATTGTTATAATTAGAAAGGGGTAGATCTTCAGGAAAAAGAAGTTACTTGTGCTGCAAACTTTGCAGTTGAAATTGTTGAAATAGCTGAAATTCTGAAGCAGTTAAAGTTGTAGCTGAAATGTCAATACAATTACTGAAAGAAGTGGAAATGCCAGTTAAAACGGAAGTGCTGTAAGAAGTTTCATTTGAAGGTAAAGGAGTTGAAATCGGATGTGTTAAGATGAGTGTAGAAGTGTCAGTTGAAGGGGAAGTTCTGAGAGAAATTCAGCGGTGAAGCAAAAGCCGGAGGTGCGGTCTGTCACTAAAATGAGAATAGCTGTGGTCCACCTTTTGAGGTCAGCCCACCTTAAACGAGCGAGCCTGAGCCGCAGTTGGCACTTGCTTCAGGGCTAACCCACTTCATTTTAATCAGCAGGTGGCACAGGAACTTGGCTTGGGTCTTGAGGAGTTGTATAATTGATTAACCGACAGTCCAAACTGTACACACACTGCACTGCTATATTCACAGCTATAATGTTACTACTGACTTCATATTCTCTGTCACACACATACACTCTACCTACACTTGCTAACGTTAAGCACACTACCTACGCACAGAGTTATTCCTTAAAGGAGTTTGCTACTTGTATAACATAATTTAGTTAAAAAGAAATCTTAAAAAATACATAATTCCCCGATGCTTAGGCACGGCGGTGCGTCAACTTAGAGCCGGCGGGCTTGCAATACACTGACGCAAACCCTGTGTAAGAAATTGGAGGAAGTTTGAGAAAGTTGCATGAAGAGTTCAGTGAAGGAATAAGACCTGAAATGGTTTGAAGTGGCAGTTGGAGTGTACACATTAAAAAGAGTTGAGATGTTTGTTGTAGTGTAATCCCTGTAAGGAGATGACCTCAGTTTGTCTGTTGACATGTAAATGCTGAAAGCAGTCAAACTGTCATTTGAGGAGGAACAGATGATAGCAGTTGAGAAGTCAGTTTACTCTAACAGAGGAATAAGCTCTAACAGGCTTTGTCAGCACAGGCAATACTTGTTAGTGGAACCAGCTGGCCTTATGTTTGATAATAGATTACACTGTTGTTCACTTCTAATATCTTGAATATGCTTATTAGATTACATTCCATTAAATAATTTTACAACACCACACTAATTATCTATGATAAGAAGTTTAACTATTAAATTCAATTTGTGTTTTGGTGTCTAATAAGATTAAGTTGTTCATGTAATTGTCATGGTATGTTTTAAAGACATTGAACTATATTTCAGATATAACTTTAATAAATTAAAAAAAATATATATATATTGTAATCCTTTACTGGAGTTAATGTTCTTTTTTCTGAGTTAGCTGATTGAATAAGATGGTGATCATGCACCAACATGTGGCCATTTGTTTCAGCTGGAGCCCATGGTGACACAGGAAAGGCCCTGACTGAATAATGTGACTGTTTTCTAATTTGTCTCCAAACCTGCGGGGAAGCCAGCTACTTGTTACCTGTTAGCAGCTGTTCCCCCAGAATGACAAGAACCCAGTGCAACACATCCCAGACACCTGGTCACCTGCACACACACACACACACACACACACACACACATGCACACACCGGGCCAGGCAGCCAGATGCTGTCCAGACAAGGTAATTGAGAGGAGGAATGGATGGAGAAAAGGGACAGAGAACAACAAGGTTGAAAAGAGAGAAAATAAAGTGTGAAAGAGAGGAGAAGGTGCTTGTTAAGTCACAGGAGAGGAGAGATAAGAATGTGAAAAGGAGAGGAAACACAAGAGAGTCATGTCGGAAAAGTGTGAAAGAAGGTTGAAAGAAGGGATGGTGTGGCAGAGGAGAGGAAGGGATAGTCACATGGGGTGGTTCGGATGGATGGAGAGAAAGGAGAGGTCGAATTAGAAACTGTTAACAGTGTGCATCACGCCACATCACTCAGGAAGAGGTAGAGGAGGACAAATAGGGACATAGAGTGTAGAGAGAGGAGGAGGAGAGAGAGGAGTACTGCAGGAATGACGCAAAAAGGGTTGAAAGAAGTCAACGTTTTTTGGCAGAATACAAGATGACTTTTGTTAAAAGAACATTTACCAGCAAGGAAGAGTTAAAAGAATAGTTACAGTAGACATTTTGGGAAACATGCTTATTCGCTTTCTTACCAAGAGTTAGATGAGATTGATACCACTGTTAAGCTATAGGCTAAGCTAAGCTAATCACCTCTTGGCTCTAGTAACATTTACAGATTGATATTTATCTGTGCATTTCCCGAAATGTTGACAATTTCTTCAACTTGTCCAGTGCATATTCTAATCCACAGTTAAAGTTACTACAAGGAACTTTCATTTTGTGTTGATTTTGGCGGCCCCTGTGGACAAAAGCGGCAGTGTTTCCATGAGCACCACCCCCTCATGTTGTAAAGATATGCAGCTGCCAGACTTCTTTTAGAAAACCTCTCATTCTGGTGTTATTCAAACCCAAATTGCGATATTTTTCTAAGCCCAACAAAGCAGTGTGTTGCCTAAGCCTAACCGACTCGATCTATTCCTAAACCTAACTAAGTTGTTTTATTTTGAAAAGACTGGAGCAGAAATTGACACGTGCATCACGTGTTGCTGAAAATTCGTAGAAAAACACACAAAAAATATGTGAGACTGTGTTGGTAGGTCATATATATGCATCAGTATTCAAATGAGACTGTTCCATAATCAATTAAAAGTCGCTTGTAGTAACTTTGAAGGAAGGATAAAGCCAGGAAAACACAAAGGTGGGTTTACCTTGACAGTCCACACTCCCTTGTGCGTCCTCACTAGACAAACTGCTTCTTTCTTTGGCACTTTGTGGTTGAACACATTCATTCTGAACAAGTTCAAATCAAGTGATCATTTGATTTTGTCTGTTTTCGTCTGATTTGTTTTTTTCTTTTTTTAATTTCCTGCTCCTTTATTACCGTGGCGTGGCAGCTGAAGTTTAGTTCTGCTGGTTGATCTCAGTAATTGTCAGAAGTTGTTACTTTAGAAAAATGTTGGTTCCTAACATGCTGTTTGATTGCTTCACTTGTCTTTGCCAAACAACTATGTCTTCACCACTCTTCTCTTTCTTTATTCCCCATTTCTCTCAGCGAAAATGTCTAGGATTTTCTCTCTCTCATCTCCTCTACTCCTGGATCTGCAACACTCAATACTCCAATGTCATAATTGTCTCAATTCCAAAGACATTAAGCACACAGACACACACACACACACAAACACACACACACACACACACACACACACACATACATTAGCCTGACCGTTTAAATGATGTTTGTATTGCTCAATTCAGTTCACAGTGGGCAAGCTGGGAGCAGCTTCACAGCCAATTCTCTAACTACCCCTACTGTGTGTGTGTGTGTGTGTGTCTGAATGTTTGCTGATGGGAATATGGCAGCGGGTTAACTTTGCCAGCAAGCCTCTTCATTTCTTTTTATAATGACGCCAATAGAGAGACAGACAGAAAGACGCAGAGATAGAGTGAAGGACAGATACACAGAGTGTAATAGTGCTTTTCAGTATAGATCTTTTACTCCGATGGGACTGAGAGAGCATCAGACATATCGGAGCGAAGAGAGTGAGTGGTGCCAATGAATGCCTGAGGCCTGACTGTGAAGTAGCTCTGCTTTCATTCATACTTCCAACACACAAACACGAGTGCACACACATGCAATCACACTCACACCCAATGTAATTTGTTACCTCCCTTGTTAGGATAAATTATTAAATGTGCCCCCTCCTGTTAATTTCATCATGATTTAGGGGGTGAATCTGATAAAAACACAACAAATTGCCTCTCCACAATTCCCATGGTTACATCTGAATAAATTTCCCATTGAGTGCATGCATGCGCACACACACTTGCATGTGATCTGGTCTTGGCACTGAGCCCTGCCTGTGTGTTCCATGACAAATCAGGGGCATAATAATGGATCCCACCATAACGTCAGCACACACACACACACACACATACACAGGGGAAAACACACAAGTGAGCAGGGATAATTGAGATGTTTCAACATGAGACAGAGGGAATCGGCGGGTTGGATGCAAATCCAGGCAAACAAACAAATCATGAACATACATGCGACACAATCAGACACAAAGCAAAGCTACGTTCGCCCAGCCATTAGTCTCCTCAATGAAGAGATGGGGGCTTTATTTACAGAGGCTTTTAGTGATTATAACCATGGGAAAAAGTCCAGGATGTTCACTATTTCACAGAATTTATAAAAAAAAAAAAAAAAATGTTCTGACATTTAACAATCATAATGTAACAAATAGAAAATGTCCTTTTCCATTCCTGCATCCTAATAAAATAAGAATAAAAACAAAGAAATGGGCACATCAATGAATTCACGCATGAATATCTGTTTATTGTCATGAGGTAGAGGTAGATCAATTAATTGATTTGGCCGATTAATAGGACGATAGGACGTTTTACAAACTATCGTTATCGGTGCAACTGGGCTCTGATAGTGCCGACGGCTTTGCAGCCGCCACCAGTCATGAGGTGGAAGCTTTTTCATGGAGGCTCCATACACAAAGTCAAGGTAGAGGGGGAGAAAAATAGTTATCTCTCGAACATGTAACACAACACTATCAGCTCTTCCCAGATACAAGACAGGCAGACAGGGAGGAAAACACATCATTCACTGTTACTTTAACTTGCTTACCGTACCAATGTGGCGCTCTCTCTTCCAAATAATCCTGCCAATAACAATTCCATAATCCATTCATGAAATGAAATAATGCACCTCAAGATCCTCCTGTTTTGCAAGAGTAGCATTTAACAAAGTATGTGATGGCCAACAGAAGTAACCCTAGCCAGTCATATGCTACAGAACAACACATCACCCATTGCAAATACATAGAATTTTCCAATGTTGTAATCCACTAAATCACACTTCAGCATTTCCTTTTAAGAATTATTGAATTCAGACTGACAAAGAAAATAATCTATTAAAAATGGCGTTTGCAAAAGTAGCTGACTAGGCTTCTGCAGAAGTAAAGAATTGTCTATCGACTGTTCCCTGCTTCGGTCGACCTCTAATGGGAAGTCATTCTCAGCCTGTGAAAACGTTTGTTAAGTATCCTCCGTGGCTCTGGAGGAGCTTTGTCAAGTCTGAGAAAAAACAACCTTGATGATGTCATCGTCTTTGTTATTGTCTTTACTTGGGCAATAACAGATTGCATAAGTATAACAGGAAGCCTGTGTCACAAACTGGAGGTGTGGAGTTTGAAATATGTGAGCTTTAAGCAGTCAGGGATTTTGTAATGGAAGATACTTTTTAGTTGCATTACGGGAATTGTGTGACCTACCATTTTGGAGCTTAACCCATACACAGGTCTAAAAGTCAAGCTACGTCTGGCTCTGCTGCTTTGATGGTGACATTTTGTTTTTTTTTAAATCTGTTTATGTAACTGTAGACATGACACATGATTTTGCTGGAGTACCCCTTTAAGGTCAGAATGTTGGCATTTGTGTGGCTTATAGATGGAAATGGAGGCGAACACGACTGGAAGAAGTGAAAAAAAAACAGACGCTAACTGCAATGCTGAGCTATTTATTGACAACAATGTTAGGATTCAAATGATGTCTTCCTCCTGTAATTCACCTTCCCCAGTGAGACAACTGAATTATTTTAGACCACCTCCACGCCTCGTTTTTTCTCTCATTTCTCTCTATTCCAATTAATTTATGGTAATGACAACAACACTTTTCACAAATACTGGGTGTGATAATTCTAGGAGGCCAACATATGCAACAGTACATTTTGTACAAATAAATGACATATGCTGTTCCTCATAGTTATACTGTCACCACATTTGATAATGTCTGGGACAGAACAGTTCAAACATAAAGCTATTGTTTCTTTAAACAACATCTCACAGTGTTTATCTGTAATTTACAATCCTATATCATCAGACAAGATTCCAGATCTTTGCACTCAACGTCAATGCTTTTTCACGTCCATTGACAGCGTTTTTCAGATTCTTGTTTGTAAGGTTTTATGGTTTCATGCGTTAAAGTCAATCCACCAACCCAACCTCTAGTCCCTTATGGCACGTGTCCACAGGATCCGTCATTTCCACGCATTCATTGTCTATATAAGCAGCCGTGCAATGTATTCTGGTAGCGCAGCACTGCGTTTTGAGTCACTTTTCACTCCTCATTTGCATAAAGTTGAGGTCTGGGCTATTTTATGCAAAGCAGGGGCATCCAGCGCGACCTGTCACCTCTGGAAACTCCAGAAAAACTAGACTAACCATTATTGATCTTAATTGAAGACAGATTCAGCAACTGCATGTTTTTTTTCTTGCCTCAAATGTTTTCAGAATAACATTTTAGTAAACAATTTCCATACTATACTAAAAAAAAAAAAACAAAAAAAAAGGTTTCCAAACTAGCTGCCATGTTGGTTCCAGTTTGAAAGCTGGCAGCACCAGCCAATGAGGGAAAAATTTCATCCAATCAGGTGACTTGTGTCTAGTGGCAGCCCATCAAGCGCCCAATGCTGGGAAGCGACGCAACTCCTCATGTCCAAAAACGCCCACGTGGACACATACCAATGCCCTCTGCCTTGCTACACAAAGTGCACACTGCTTTCAGCGTTGCCACTGAATGTTGGCATTGGACGTAAATTGTGAGGTGCAGATTTTTCCAGTATGGACATAACTCCTGAGACATATTGCATATTGTAAGGCTCATTGTATTGGTTACCAAAAAATGCACATTCAAAACCTGATCATCACATGTTCTTCCATTATGCTGCCATCAATAGAGGCCAGATTTCACACAAGATAGCAGTCGCCTTTGAACGCCAAACTGGACCGAGCATCGGCTGAATTATAACATATTTTTCCCAGCCTTCGCCTCTCACTGGACTGCAACTGTGGTTGTCGGATTACTTGTCCAAAAAAGGTGTTTGCTGAGTTCGGTGTTCTTTTCCAGCAAAGTCGTGCCTCACATTCATTCACAGTTACACACATTCACCCTGCAGATTTCAACTGTCAGCTGCTGGGAGCTTCCAAGTACACCCAGACTTTTACACTAACCTGCCAATTGAGGAGCATTACAGCACTTAGTTATATCTAATATACAAATATCTTGCTCTGGGGCTTCCTAACAGTAGATTATTGCTACCGATTAACACTTTTGTAACCTCCTTAGGATTTTAAATTGTATTTATTCCCTAAATAGACTCAAATTAGGTCCATAGAGTTATTTGGTTAAACTACTAGAATGTAGAATTGAAATAGAAATGATTACAGTAAAATCTACCCCTTTTCATCCTCTAACAGGTATAATGAGCTGGTCCCTGGGTGGCCTCAGACCCTTATTTTGAGTCGTGGTGATTTAGGTCACCACTCCCCACAGATAACAACATGATAAATGGAGAGATGGGAGAGAAATAACACGGTGTGTATGTAAAGTTGACAGGTGTTGGAGTTGCAGGGTCATTACCACCATAATCACCCAGTAATGACACACTGGGAGAAGTGGGAACAAAACACTCCCTACTCTCTTTTTCTCCACGTCTCCCTACCTCTCTCCACCTCTCCATTCTGACCTTGCGGCAATCAATCAGTGTGCAGCCGATTCATCCCTGATTGCAAACTGCGTGTGCACCACTGTCTTTGTGTGAAATGAGATTAGTCGAGAACGTGGTTTGGCAGTCGTGATTTTGAGCTGCGTGTGAGCGACCGTTTAGAGTGTGTGTTCAGGTTTGTGCGTGACGAGTCTAGAGGAAAGTGAATGTGACATGTGGCATGCTTGGTGGGCAGCAGCGTGACGGTGTGTTGCAGGGAAGCGGAACACACACGCACATCGAAGCACACTGAACAACCTGTCACCGTCGCATTGGAAGCTTTTAGCACTTCTTAGCAGGGCAGTTTTCCTTGAGACTGTGAAAAGACACATCACACCAACACAGACCTGCATACGCAGTCACACTGGGGAATTGAAGTGGATGTGCAGTCAGAAAACATGTTTCGGATTAGACCAGGTTTGTGGTTTGAGTTTCTGGACTGCATTCAGCCACAGAGTGACCGAGCTTTTCCGAATAAAAAAGACTATCATGTTTTTTTCAGCAATTGAAACATAATTTGCTGCAGTGGGATCCACAGTGTGTTCTTGAGGCTGAACTAAAGCATACCCAGCTTTATCGTCTCTTTGACTCTAAATGGGACCATAATCTACCAAATGAACATCATGCTGCATTGAAGAAGACTTGAAACTAGCGATTGAGACCATAAACTCATGTTTACAATGTTTACTGAGGTAATAAATCAAGTGGGAAGTGGGGTCATTTCCTCATGGACCTCAATACAATCAGAATTATTCTTGCAACCAGAGGAGTCCTGCTGGCTATTAGAAATAATGCAAGTTTAAGGCACTTCTGCATTGGCTTCATTTTTCAGAGGTTGCCCACTGGTCTATACACTTTGCCTTGGTTGGACGAAGGATTTGTTAAGAACTAACTGGGGCTGAACATTAGAAATGTTGTGGTTGCAGTGATGATTAAGGTTATACCAAATTCATTTTTACACCAGCAAAAACTGATTTTTTTGGGCCACTTGGAGGCAGTGGAAACATACTCTGAACACAGCATTGACATATCAAGTTGATGTTGCTTATTTACAGATTCAGCAGTTATGTGGCAACATAACATTTTAAGCCATCATGCTTTTGTTGCCATGTTTGTGTCCATCTGAATGTAAGTCCAATATGCACGCTCTATTAGCTCTGTTTTTGGTCTCTACCATCTCCTCCGGGAAATATCTGGGTCTTTAGCTGCTAAATGCTCCACTATGTTCACCAGCTAGTCTCTAACTGTATCTGTCTGTTGTTTGGTACCAAGCAGGTAGTATACAGTGGGTTTTTAGAGCAGTTTTCTTCTGAAAGCAGCTGCCTGCTGTGGCCAAAAAAACATGAGCGGTGAGAGTGAACCACAACAGAGAAGTTGCAGACTGTATAGCTAAACAATAAGCTGAAACTCACTATAAAGCTCTGTAAAGCCGAAGGGAGCAGCAGATTCAGGTGGATTCTCGGTAGGTTCATCACTACTTTGACATTAGATTAGATTAATCAATAATGAAAATAATTTTGAGTGCAACATCATTATTATAATATTTTGTAGGACTTACTTACAGTTGTCGTTACTTAAAAAAGTTTTTTTGATGGGGATCCACACCACTTTGTATCTCTCTCATTGTCTCAACGTATATATGGATGAGGATGCTAGACCACATTTAACATATCTACACTACCTTAATGCACTCTAAAAATGGCAACCAAGTTTAGTGTTATATCCTCTAAAGTCAAGCTGTTTTAAGCAATTACTACGCTGCACAGTAGTTGTCTGCTACGCTGCTATTTCTGTGGCGGCTCCATTATAATGACGGGAGGTGGAACAGCTGGCTGTCACTTATCTTAAGGTGAAGAGAACCTGGTTCATTAAAGTTTAAATTTAGTAAGGGCACAGTTGTGGTGAGCTGTCATTGTTTACTAGCTATTTTGGTGTTTGCGTAACCTTTTCCACTCTGGCTGGAAATGATGTTGTTTTCGCTACTCCTCACATTTTCTCATCAACACACTGATTCTTTTTAAATTAGTGTGTTTTGTTCTTTTTTCTGCACAATGATCTGTCTTGTAATCACAATCCATCCACCTAGGATGCTAAAATGCAGAAAGTCACTTACAGCTCTGTGGATGGACTGAATTTATGGTTTGGACAGAGGCGGTCGGTATGTTTATACGGAATGAGTTGTGAACTGCATGCAGTTACGAGTGCATAAGCCAAAAAGGCTGAGGAAAGCAAGACTGCCAGGGGTGATGATACTACTTAAGTCAAGCAATATAGACTTAAACACAACAGGTTAGACCCAAGGACTATTCTAATGTGTTTTGGTGTGTGTCAGGCAGTGCTCGATGTGTGCCGGTATTTACTGTGGTACTGGCACTTCTATACTTTACTCTGGCTTACCATGACATTTTCTTGCGCTCTTTTCTGCCCTCTTTATATCAGGTTCTTTGGGCGACTCGGCCGTATGAACATAAAAACAATGTGGAGAGCATCTGGACGAGCCCAAGCACTGGAAATCATCACATTTTCTTGGGGGAGGACCCCCAAACCAAATATCTCCTATTATCTTTAATTCACTGTTGAAATTCTGAATTTCTCTCTTTACCCTGCTGCATAATATGTACGAGCATCACTGCTCCTAAAACCTCACTGAATAGCCAATACTTTCTCATCCTAACTCGTCACATACTGACGCTTTGTCAGACCCCTCGTCGTCACTTTTCGATCGCAGTAAACTTGTGCTTAATGTTGTGAATTAAACAAAAACACTTTCTTAGGTTTAGGAAACAAAACCACATACTGAGGTTTAGAAAAAAACAACATAGTTGGGCTTAAAATGATCAGTTTTTTACAGTGCAAATGTGACTTGACATTGTGAACACGGGACACGAACAAAAGTGAAACATCACGCACGGGACAGAAACAGCAGCATCTTGGATGAAAGCACTGTGTTTGTTGAACCCATTCACTTCCCCGCCATGTGTGTCTCTTTTGCTCTTTATAATGCATCACCACAACACTTTCCCTGAGCATTTATATTGACAAGAATGGGTTTACATTGTGGTTAATGGACAGCCTGGTGTGTTTCATACCGAGGCTAAAGGGTGCCTTGCACAATGGTATCAAACACTGATGGCTGTGACAAAGCGTTAGTATTTGATGCCTTGGGAATAAGAATGTGCTGGAATAGCTCACAGACCTCAGCTCTGCATGCATACCTGCCTGTCTGGCTGGTGTTGATTCCAGGCTATAGGCATCCTGTAATATACCGTATTACAGCAAGATACAATGGGCTACAAATAACGCAGGAAAGCTCTTTAAGTATTAAAGGTGCTAAATTCAATTCCTAGAGCATTAATATGGCAGCAAACAACTATGTTCTGTGTAAAGATATAGAGGAGTAATGTCTACCTGAGCAGAGAATGAAGTCACTGTTCCTCTGTGTGTGTTGTAATCTGAGCTTCTCTGTGCTTTGTTGACATAGCCAGGCCGGCCCTGCATGCCTTTTAGTGCATATTTAGTGCTTTTAGTGCACACGGCTGCCGCTCTGTGCTCATACGGCGGTTACAGCTGATATCGCCGTCCCAACCAAAAGGTGTCGTTGTGGAAGCATAACACTCACCCTCAGGTTCCCCCTCAAGTTAATACTGTTAGCTCTGCCAGCGCTTTTGCCATTGTTTGTGCCATTAGTACTGCTAGCACTGTTAACTGTGAGCCACCAGCTCGCCGTTGACATGTTTAGAGCCGTTGGAGGCAATAGAAATGCTTGTGATCCAGTATTTAGCACCTTTAACACTCACTATGGGTAACTATGCAAACACACCGCCTTAACCCTATAATGTTTCAGTTGAAACATTATTGGAGTATTATAGGCCTACTATAGAAGATGCATAGCCCAAGTATAATAATATAACAATAAAATCACAACTGATTATGACTGACACTGTAAAACATGCTTAAAGAAATAATTAATTAATAGGATTAAATAGCAAGTGATTGCTTATACTGGCTGATATACAAGCCAGCATGTGAATAAGGGGAGAACTGCCACTTCAAGCACTAGTGTCAGGGAGAGAAATGAAGATTGTGTAGGCGTGTGCATAAATGTTTCTCCATGTGGGAGAATGCTTGTCAGCAATGAGCGATTGTCTTTTTGCCTGTGGAAAAAAAAGAAGAGAGGACCAGACTGAGGAACCCCGTGTGTATATATTTGTGCTTGTGTGTGCACTCGGTTATTCAACAAGGAGCTGCCCTCTGTGGCTAAAGCACGGAAACACGGTTTCAATGCCATTTTGGCAGACAGATGGCAGTTAGTTAAGAATCTGCGAGCTGACAAAGGTAGACTGGGCTCTCTTGGCTGTGTGGTTCTGAGAAAAGGATCATATTTCTGAGCTATAATGGGGTGGGAGGGGGGCATGCCTGCGTGAGTTTGCAGGAGCATATTTTTGTATGTTCACACCCAATTACTGAAGTAATTGTCAAGTGATTATTTAATAATATGAAATTACGCTGCAAGATTTTCACACAACAGTTTGAAATGAGCTTTAACTACGATTTTGTGTTACTGGGTTTGACTGTGCAATGGGACTGGGAGTGTGTGTGTGTGTGTGTGTGTGTGTGTGTGTGTGTGTGTGTATGCAGCCGTGAAAGCCTGCACAAAATAGCAATTAGCTGTACAGCGTAATGTGCATGAACTGAGCTCTCAATTAGAAGCAGTTCACTTCATTTATTATTCTCATAAAATTTACTGCAGGTGCAAGCACACTGTGGAGGTGTGTGTGTGTGTGTGTATGTGTGCAGTGTGTTGGTGTTTGTTTGCTAACCTGTGCATGCATGCTTTTGATGGTCATTTTTTTTGTGTTTGCAGCTTTCATATATCATCTCCAGGCACACACACACACGCATACAAACATAAAAGCTATAGCTACACACACACACATTGTAATTCAAGGTTTTGGTCCAGTTGTGTTGTCTTTAGCTCTGAGTACATCCGAAGGTGACATTGTTTTGGCAAGAGAAAGGGCACGTTTGAAGCTTGGGATCTTTGTGTGCGTTTGTACATGTGTGTCCATGAGAGTTCTTACTGTACGTCACCAGGGTATTTAAAGATAAAGAAAAGCATAGAAGCTATTCATGAGCATTGATTTTATTTTATTTAGAACCTTCACCTTCATAGGAAGTAAGAAGGCTTTCTGGTTGCACATTGCTCATGTTTAGTGTGAATGCATAATAGGCAGAGAGGTCCGCAAATTAAGTGAGTAGGCTAATATGTAATATCTTACTAATAATGAGTCACACTGAATATCCAGAAATCAGACAAAGGGTGAGAGGAGGATGATGAGTTCTTTAGCGACAACAATCCAAACATGCTTTAGGGAAAAAAAAAAAACAGGGACAAGATGACCTATTTTTAAAAAAGAAAGCATTCTGTCACTTTTGTACGATTTTTTTTTTTCTGTTTCGCAAAGACAGCGAGACAGCCTCCATTGAAGCTACTTTGACAAATAACAGTAAAGTGGAGGAGGCAATGATAACAGAACACCAGAAATGGGATTTCAAACTCCTAATGATCAAAACAACCCACTGCTCCGAAGGATGTCGCAGTGGCTTAAACCCGTGAATGTCACAGCGAGATAACCCTTGCTGAGGATACAGTCTGTATTTTACATTTTCATCTCTGGATGCAAGATTCAAATGTCAGACCGAAAAATAAATGATATTTCCTTTATCTACTCAGTAGCACTGGCTTAGCAGTGAGCATCTTGTATCAATATTGTGTCTAGATGTGACTACAGGATTACATGTTAATACTTTAATAAACATTTTAAGTGCCGGTAACAATGACTTATCGCTATGCTGTAAAAAAAAAAAAAAACAAGAAACTCTATTCATGACTTATGCTAAGGACAGTTTTTAATAATGTTAATTGACTTTACATATTAATACATATTAAAGCTACTGCAATATTTTCGCTTGTACTGATGAATTCACAGATAATTACCACCTGACTCTATAGAGATTTATTGCGTCTTTTTATACCATTGTTTTGGATTTCGGGCTCACAATTTAAATAATAATAATAATAATAATAATAATAATAATAATACTTCAGATTTATAAAGACAAAAATAATAAAATGAAAGAAAAAATGGAATAAAATGGTATCGACTAGGAAATAAAAACATGGAGGTGGTTAAGAGAGAGTCTAAAGACGTGAGTTTTTAGGACATTTTTGAATGATGGCAATGTGGGAGCATTTTTGGTATGGATGGTAATAAATTCCACAGAGAGGGGGTGACCCGAGGTCCGGCGCTTGGTCCTAGAGACTTGCAGGAAGTTGGTATCAGCAAACCTGAGGCATTGGGAGGGGCCTTGCTGGTGGAGTAAGTCGGAGAGGTCGGGGGAAACCAGGTTGTTGATGGGCTTATTGGTGGTGAGCAGAATCTTGAAGTTCATCCTATGTTTAACCGGGTGCAAGTAGAGGACACGGAGGACTTGAGTGATGTGATCACTTGAGTGGCTACTGGTCAGTAGGTGGGCAACAGAGTTCTGTACGTACTGGAGTTTGGTGAGGACTTTGTTTGTGGTTCCATAGAGGATACTGTTGCAGTAGTCTGGATGCCTGGATGTTACAAATGAATGTGTGAATGAGTGTTTCTGCAGCAGTAAGTGACAGTGAGGTTTGGAGACGGGCAATGTTACAGAGGTGGAAGAAGGCTGTTCTGGTGATGTGGTTGGCATGGGGCAGGAATGAGAGGGTGGGGTCAAGGATGACTCCAAGGCTGCGTTATTAAAAAATGAAAATGTTTTAGTTCACCCTTTCCACATACAGTATGGACATTGTTTTCAGCCACAGAAGGTGGCTGTTTTCAGCCAAAAAGCTTTAAACATACAACATATACGTTATCAACTAGCTGGTGAAAATTTAGTGGGATGTTGCAGCACAAGAGACGGGGATTTCCCTCAGGAGTTGTTGGAGACCAAAACAGAGCTAAAAGAACAGTACATCAATCGTATAAGGTGATAATAAAACCATCTTGTGCTTACAGCTAATGCAGGTTTCATTCAAAATATGGGCAAGATGATTGATCTCTTCTTAGCCCTGTCACCTAAGCGGCAAAAATACTCTTTAAATATTTGGTAAGCATCTCTCCTTGTGGACTTTCAATGAGTATTCTTCAGACTCCATTCCTTGTTTCCTGACCTATTGCCCTGTATGTTCAAGGATAGGCTCCAGCTCCGCGGTGACCGTGAATAAGAATAGAAAAGGATAAAGAAAATGAAAACGATAGATATTTTGGCAGAAATCCAGGACTTTACTAGATCTATCCAGATTCAACCAGATCAAACAACGTGCCTCCGGATTTTACAATGAACTTTTTTTTTGTTTCCCTTTGATCTATCCTGTTGGATTTCTTCCAAACTACGTACTCCTGCACACATAATACTCTCTTGAAACATCCCACCTGTTCTCATCCAAAAATATCTATTCATCATTCATTCTTCGTCCTTTGTTCGACCTAGTACAGTATCTGATGCTCGCTTCCTGTTCCGTTTCTGTGCTCTGCAAAGGTTTATTTCTGCTTTAGTGTGTGTTGCTATATGTTAACTGAAGGCACACTGTATTTACATTATTGCCCCAGTCGTGTCTCTAGTCGCCTCTAGAGGTTTCTTCTGCAGTTAGCTCATTCACTGTTGCATGCTAGTGTTAGAAACAAAGCAGATCTGATATGGTTTGAATAATTAGATGCACCACTAAATGGGCCAGCATCAGATGACTGGGAAGATAACTTTTGTTATTAGAAAGGTTAGGGAAGTTTTGTTTCAGAGAGAGATGGAAAATAAACTGACACCAGCGGCAGAATGTGAAAGCAAATTTAATGTCAGCGAGACAAAGAGATACACGGATAGAGAGGACAGCGGTAAAAGTTCCAAGTCGGAAGCCTTTTAAACAAAAGCACAGTCACTGTCACCCTCGCAAGCCTTCAGTGTCCGCATCGATGACAGCGCGAGACTGAGAGAGCGAGGGAGAGAGCAAGGTAGAGCGAGTGTAATGTCATCTTTGAAAGTGAGAGAGGTAAAGGCTGCGACCTGTGTATCGCTCACTGTGCCTGACACAATGACTGTTAACAATGTAATTACATCACAGTCTGGCAGACAGCCCAGCTCTGCCTAACCCAATATCATACAACCAGCTTGGTCAAAGTAAAGTCTTACAAGAGAAAGACAGAAAAGACAAAGGCAGAAATCCCAGCACTGCACACAGCAGTATACCTAATACAGTACTAGAATGGCAGTCGGATAGCGCAGACCTCTGCCGAGCTGCCCAAGTACGATTGCCCCGTTACTTTGAGATCAGCTGTACGTAGAGGAGCATTGTAAATCACTTCATTCAAACTGGACAGAAACAAAATAAAACTCACCTAAACCGTTGTCGTTACTCTTTCCAACAATCACCAAGTGTGCTTTGGTCGAACTCAACACTTATTTCAATGTTGAATGTGAAAAAATGCTGAATCTACAGTAGACAAACCAACAAACCAACGGCAGTGAAAACATAATCTCCTTCCTAGGCCTTCGGCCCTGGCGGTGGTAACAAGATGTATTGCTGTTCTGTCGGATCCTGAATTGTTTTATACAGTGAATGTATGACCTAGTTCAGGATATTTTTTGGTACCTAAGAACTCAAACAGTCCAATTATTTTTCAGTTATATTATTTCCAACCCAAAGCTGCATGGGTTCCAGAACTGGAAATTATCTTGAGTCTTGATAGTAGATTTTTGAAAATGTGTACCCCAAACTTAATAATCATATACAGTTTTGCAAAACACAGACATTCCACATAGACAGAGTGAATGGTTGCCCTCCACTGGCTCCACAAAAACATGCTAATTGTTTTAGCTTATACCAACCCAGTCACATGGGAAGTCATATAAATAGCATGGCATTACAAAGGCATTCCGAGAACACATTTTAGCCTGTCAACATTTGTACGCTTCTTTTGCATGTCATTTTTAAGCCATGCAACAAAACTACGGTAACGGCAGCAGTTAGCTTTAGGCAACAAAACCATGTAGTTAGGTTTCGGAAAAACATCATGGTCTTCATCATCTTATTTCTTATTCTTATTTTTATTATTTACTTATATTTCTCTACATATTGTAGCATAATGCACATAATGTACATGTTACATACTCATTTATTTCTATTTTCTTACATTTCTTTATGTTAATATAAGAGCAACTATAATGGCCCAATTTCCCTGTGGTAAGTATTTCTGATTCTGAATGCATGTGAAATGACTTGCGATTACCATGTAATTTACACGTCATTTAATGCGACCGGGTTGCTTAAAGTGACATTACGTAACTTTTGAAGGAAAAAAATAACACAATGTTTTTCCCAGAAATGAAAAGTTCAAATCTTAAACAATAAAACACACTTTTTTTAATAGTTACATAGTCTCGCTTCAACAATAGGACAGCCAGGATTCTAATACCCCCTACAGGCACCTCAGCAGTCTGCCAGGCCGCCATATGTAATTTCATTGTTCGTGTTCCATCACATCAATAATGCATTTGCTTTGATGTTACTAGAAATTATGGGCAATAAACAGGAAATCACAGAAGAAAGAGCAGGATCGGCAACCTTTTTTGATGTCCCATGGTATATGACACTAAATATCTATGGAACGCTTCATACAAGAGATTTATTTTTTGCCCAGAAGCTAACTGATGTGTCGTTCCAATGAGGACTCCAATATGATTATATCCCTTTTAGATGCTTTGTAAACCAGCCTTGAACTGCAATGTCCTTTTGGAGACTTTGTGAAATAAATCCAACACTGAATGTCTTCTGTGATTATTTATTCAAAATTCAAGACACATTATTGTCATTGTAGGCATACAATGAAATTATGTTTGGTAACTTCCAGTGACCCGCAGCAAGAGAACAATATCAAAACAACACAATAAGATAAAAACAAACGGGATAAAAATAGGTAATAAAAGATAATAAATACTAAAAAAAAAGGTATTACACAGTGAGTTAAATGTGTATAATAAAGTGCTGAGGTACAGCAGCAGTTGGTGGGGAGTGGGTGATAATATTTGCAGTCCTCTACAGCTATGGGAGGGGATGATGGAGGCTACAGCTCTAGGGAAAAAATATTGTTCTTCATTCTGTTTGTTCAGGCTTTGATGGCTCTATATCTACTCCCCAATGGTACGGTGACAAACAGGCTGGCTGACCTGGGTGGGTTGGCTCCTTACTGATTTTCCTGGCCTTCTTGTTTAGACTGCTAGCATATATCGTGTCCAAGTTTGGAAGCATAGTTCTCACAATCTTCTGTACAGGTTTTACCGCGCGGACAAAGTGTTTCTGGCTCTCAGCAGTGCAGTACAGCGGGCATACCACACTGTGGCATAGGATACTTTTGTGTTGAAAACAGTTATTGTTGTTGTTAACGGTCCACTAGCAACCCTATGATGCCTTGGATTGAGTCTGTCAACCAATCAGAGACTGTGTTCCTGACTGTGTGGCAACTCTGATCTCAAATGCGTTAAGATAATGTGAGATTGACCCCATCGTCCTATCCTCCAGTCTATATTATTACGGCAGCACCCGAAATAATGAGAAGAAAGACAAAATTGTAATAAATAATGTGTAGATTCGTTCCACTAAGTCCTAAACTGTGGTACTGCCAGCCGCCATCTGACTTCCTTTGCTCCTAAAGTAGTGTTATTATGGTAAGGATGGCCTCTACCATGATTTGCACTCAGCGGCTCACTTTAGCACAGTTTTGGAAAGGAATGAGTGAGCAGAGGAGTATTCAGTTAGTTGCAATCCACAACCACACCACTAGATGTCACCAAATCCTACACACTGTCCCTTTAAACGGAACGATTTTTCTGTCAGACTGCAGTGCTAGTGTTAAGGTTGAAAAGAGAAAAGAACTGATGTTGCCTTCAAGTGCTGCTCAAGTCCCATAAGTCAGGTACGGTAGAGAAGGTGATAATAATTCAGGACCTGACTTTAGGTCTTTAGTATATGGAGCCCCATATTAATTACATTCTTTCCCCATTTGGATGATAGTCACATTGAGCAGGGAGAAGATGAGGAATGTACATAAGGTGGGTAATTGATGTCTGAACTGATATATACTCAAAAGTTCAGTTATTGATACAGCTTTCACATTTTCTACTCTTGAATATCTCATTTACTCTCATATCATATGACAGATGATGCCCTTTTTCCCTAATGTATTTTCTACATTGTCAGATTAAACATCTGCTGGAGTCATTTTTAATTTATAAAAGGATAACCCCTATGTGTGAAGTGAAAATGTGCACAACTAAGTAGACGGTGTATTGTATTGCGTGCTTGGGGTGAAAGAAAAAAAAGGTTGCTATTATTCATAGACACGGTCACTAACGTCATGGTAACCAGCTGGTGGGTGTTTCAATCATGATCTTATGCAATGCACATATAGGTAGTGTGGGCCTGCATTATTATGCAATTTTAGTACATGGATTAAAGAGTAATCTCTCCGAGAATGTGTCATACTGAGGTTTATGAAATGCATGACGGGGGCTTAAAGTGGGGGGTCACGAGAAGGATGAAACCAGTATCAGATCAGAAGATAATGCTATCGTCCTCTATGCGCACAATTGCTATTTAAAACAGTTTAATGCTGAAGTGTTATGCATTCAACTCGGGTACAAGATGGTAGCTGGAGAGCCTCAGAAGCTGGTGTCACAAGCTTGAGATGATGAAGTTGAAAAGACAGGAAGGAATCTCTTCACCATATACAGTACATACTCTATGTACTACATGCATATGTAGTGTAATATGTTCAAAAGAGGCACATATGTTGTGACAATGAGCATGTTAAAGCTTTTACATAACGCAGCTGCGTCCGTTCAACTTCAGCAATCCTGCACTTTTGACCACACATGAATTATACACATGAATTGAAATCACAAACTGCACACATATACCCATGCGCTTATCAGTGCATGTGCTTGTGTATTGAATTGTGTGTATACATAATGCATACATAAGCATACTGTATGCAGCTCAAGAGGCAGGGCAGAGCTCTAACACTATCAGTTCAGTGGGTTCAGATCCACAGGGGCCATACTGGATATATGTGCAGTATCCAGTGAACCTTCTCTTTACTGCTTTGTATACAGTATGTGTTGTGTTCAGTAATTGTTTCCTAGCACTATGATGCATGAAGAAACATTAATCTGAGGACTCACTTTAGATACAATGAGTCACTTTTATGCATTTGTATGCAACTCATTTAGTTCAGACTGTTTGCACAGATGCAGTGACTTAGAATTAACTTGTAGCCATACTGTTTGTGTTTCCCACCCATAGGCTTTGCGGTTGATATAGCATAACTGAGTTACATATGGATGTTAATTAGTTCAGAGGCCACCCACTCAGGCTGAACAGCCCTCTGATTTCACACCATATAGGCGTGGAAACAAATGCCACCATAAAATGGGGGCAGGCAGAATGTTTTTGGCATCATTTGGCAAAAATTCCATAATAACCTTTCAGCATTTTCCAATTCAAGTGTCCTGAGAGATAATTAGAATCCTGCACCTCCTATTGGCTCTATGTTTTTAGGCTTTAGAAAATCTAGCCAGTGACGGGGGAGAGTTCCTATTGGCTGCTCATTCAATGCAGGCAGCTGTCAATCACTCACAACCTCCGATCAAACGGTCAGACTAGGCAGCGCTGATCAAATATTAATTAATCTTACTGTCAGTGTTACTGTAATGTGTATTTCTTGCATAAATGTTTTCAGAAACATCTTGTAGTGTACTGTTTATCTGTAAAATGAGAAAGTTTGCTCCAGCTGGTACTGGCGGTGCTTGATATTTTCTCAACTGATCTCCACATGGCCGCCGGGACACAAACTAGTCCACGAGTGATTTACAGCTGCTTATAGATGGCAAGGCTCCAGCTCCGCTCTGATTGGTTGTTTTCTTCCAGATTGCGGAATCTTGCAGATGCCATTAGGAGCACCGGAGGACACAGAGGCACATGATTCTTTTTCAGATTACCTGTCTCATGCACTACTTTCGGGATGTAGTAACTGCTTAATAAAAATAACTCTTTTTAAACACATTTGCTCCAATCTTGCCTACTGCTGCTTTAATGCAAAACTTCCATAAGCTGCTCCTCCAGCTCCAGTTTGTAAACATAAACAAGCTGATCCCTCCTCCTTATACAAATGTTCACAAATCTCAAATCCAATTTTTCCGAGATGATTATGACTAAATGAGCTAATTCTGGGGTGTATATTTCCCTCTGAGTATTTTAATATGTATGCGGCCGCCGGTTTATCAGGCGAGATGCAAATGTGTGTGGAAAAGCAGTCAGAAGCGCTTTAACGGCTAATGAGACTTGTGAGTATTGATACACATCTCAAATGTTTGCGATGGATTCTGGCCGTATAGTGAAGCATTTTCAAACGCTGCGGGCGCAGAAAAACATTTTCTATCTAATGCCCAATAACTCACAGATCTGGTCGGCTGCTTATGAATCACAGAATCGAGTTAAGATGGAAGCAGTGAGTCAACATGTGAGAAATAATGTTGGATCACATCAGCAATCAAATGCACATTACTAATGGCAATTGTTTGTTGTCTGTGTTTTCTTTTTCTAATCTTTTAATTATGATGATCATATATGACTCAATCTGTAAGAATATTGCCAAGTGAATACATTTTGCAAAAACAAATAAGCAACAACACACATTAATAGAGACTTTAGTAAAGACGGAGACACATATTATGACTTCGAGCTGATTAGGAACACAATTTGTTCTTGTCGACTGATCAGACAAATAGGACAGAGTCTTTTCCAGTATGGGTCATCTGTTTGGTATTGACATTGATTGTAATAATTTGTCTTCTGACTTAGTCACTGCCCGTCATTTCCAATAAGATTATTCCAAACATGTTTAATATTTGCGACTGGAATCTTGACATTGATGAAATCAAATGGGCTGAAAATATTATGCAAAGGGCAAACTAGAACAAAGCGTTTTGAGTGAGTGCTGAGCCAAATTTATTTTTACACATACAAACGTTCGGGCCGCTACTTTTAAAACTACAAACAAGTGACAAAGTAATGCAATCCACCATGAAGTACATTTGATTCACACTTACACATTTACATGACAATTATAGGCTGACTCAACACGATCTGACAGAAAGGCGTATAGATACCACAACATTTCACAACATTTCGCATGTCAATTGTCACGTGACAATCGTGACAAACGTCACTAATGTAACTTACAAAACAAAATACAGGGCAACAACGGTCTAGATCATGGGTCTCCTGGTTAAAAGTCCAGTGTTTGTTTGAATCCACCTCCCAATCCGCCCACCATGTATGGTCTTTCTCGCCATACATGGTGGCCGCCCACCATGTATGGTCATTAACTCTTGCCAGCATTTAAACACTTGCGCCATTATTGTGGCATTTATTCGTTTTTTCCTGCGAATGGGCTGGACTTACCACACTTGTGGAATAACTCCCTTTACTACTACTACTACCTGTGTCCTTCTTATGCTGCATTCATTTCTACATTTTTCAAATGACCTATAGTTGACAGGAAGTGTTTTACGGGTTAGCTCACTTTACAACTGCGCCATGTCATTGGTCCGACCACACAGATAGTCTGAAAAATGTCGCATTGGACCAAAAGCCCATTTTTCCAACAGTCTGTTACCCCAAAAACACACTCCCATTGTTCCAAAGACTCATTGCTCCAAAAATACACACTCTCCCTGCAACAAACACATGGCTAATCATTATGCAGAATTTTGCCTATGAGAGAAGTTACCATTCAGGGTTTTCTGCTATAAAGGGTCTATTTTAACTCAAACCCTTATATTTTACTTAAACCTGACCATGTAGTTTTGTTGCCTAAGGAGATTTCTGGCAAAATAACTTCTCCCGTGTGCGAAAAAAGATCGGGAAGGTTCGATCACGTCATTCTGCGTAATAATTAGTCATCTGCTTCTGTTAGTTGCAGGGAGAGTATTTTTGGAGCAGTGGTCTTAACGAGCTGTTGGACAAATGGGCCAATGGAACATTTTTTTAACCATTGGGGTTTCGGAGTAATGGTGTACCAGAACAATGGCATAACGCCCTTGTAAAGTGAGCTAACCCATAAAACACGTCCTGTCAGCTATAGGTAATTTGAAAAATGTAGAAATTAATGCAGTGTAAGAAGGATATAGGTAGTAAATTATGCACTTTTTTGTCACTTCATGAAACCATCAAGTATCCAAAACGTAAAGGGAACTGTCGGATGACACCAAAAAAGTAAATATAGACACACACAACTTTAATTCACTGCTAAAAGTTGCCACTTTGACACCGCCTCCCTTTACTCTGTCAACCTTCAATTGACAATGTTACTGTTCTCCCAATATAATCACCCTTCATGTATGATTTCCCTGTGGGTGCCCACAGTTTTTTGTGAGTATTTGAGCATCTCATTCTGATGAAGTTCTCTCTTCTCCATTTCTCTTTGTAGGGTTTGTGGTCTGTCATTTCCCCATGCACTATCTCATCTAGTTTTTTGTCCATTTTTGTTTCAGTACAGGAACACACGAGAATTCGCCCCATTCTCACTGGTTCTTTGGCGGTTGCCTAGCGACAGGACTGTTTTGATAGTCTACCCGTCACCAGATGTGGTACCCTTAGTTGTAGAGTACAGTATGTGCTTCTTTGTGATTTTCAAAGAAAAACAAATCTGTGCAAGCTGGAGTTTGTCCAGTTTAGTCGTCAGGCCCCAAGATTAAGATGAAATGGTTTGTACATTGAGCATCTATAACTTGGGACCATGTGGCTGCATCATCATGTGTGTGTGTGCGTATATGCATGTGCGTGTGCGTCTGTGTGCGTGTGTGCTGTCATCTTATCTTTCTCTCAATGTTCCTACGCCGACTCTTCATCCTTGAAAACTTCTTTTGCTCTTTGGTCAAAGATGCAAACTTAGCTGGAATACATACAATACCTCTGTCCCAGATACATACACACTCACACACACACACACGCACAAAAACACACTGCTGCAGAATATATTCTGGCCTATTTCTCAAAATAATGGGATCTGCAGTGTGCGCGTCTGTGTGTGTGTGTGTGTGTGTGTGTGTGTACTTGTCTGATGTCCTTTGAAGTCCACTGACATTTTGTTGAGAGATACATAATTATGCACACACTCATACACGCACACGTACACACACGGTGTGTGCATGTGTGTGTAGGCTGGCCAGTTTCATGGGGCTGCAGATCAAAGGCGTTTGTGTCTCCGCGGTGGACCGTCTTCTTCCTCTTTCTCCTCCAACTATTTGCAGTTTTTTTTCAAGGTTAGCAGAAATAATTTTGGGTGAAATCCAGTGCTGTCTCAGTAGCTGAGACCAGACATATCAGATCACCTAGAACTGAAAATCAGCATGTATATTTATAAGGATGGCAAGCGTTTTTTGACAGTCATTAGTCTAATTAGTGTTGACAGAAGGTTGTGAAGTATGGAACATTGCAGGGACTATTACAGGTGAGGCATTTTCATGATAAAACTTGCACAGACTTTATGTCAACTGAAAGAAAAAGGCATTCTTCTGCAGAAATTGATACATATATATATATATTTTTTTTATTTTATTTTTTTTTAAAGTTCAGGAGGCGGTGCTGCGGATATATTAGAGTTGTTGGGGTGCAAATATAGGTCTGATGTTCTATAAAAAGCTTGTCCAGATCGCTAACTTTCCCTCTTGATTTTTTATTTGCATGTAATCGTAATGCCCATACTGTTCTGGCGTCTGGATTTTCACAAGAAAAGTCTGCATCAATTGTGTGGATTTAAAGATGCTATTTGATGTTTTGTTCAACCTTAAAAGCACTCCACGTCACATGTATTTTGTTTTACATAAATGGAAGAGATGTGTTTCTAAATCAAGTTTTCTGCACGATTAAAGCTGGTGTCAAACGTGTGCAGTCCAGAAAGTTTGCGGTTCATCTCAAAGTGTTGGATGGCACTTTTCCCCTCATACAGTATATGTCCTGACCACTATATCTATTTTATTTTATAGTAAAGTAGCCCTAGCCCTGAAGCTCGCTGTTGCTGTCTTTACTTACCTATAGTTTAATACTGTATCCATTCATTTTGAACTGCAAACAAACACCAGTTTTACTGTCCGGTTATTAAAGTTCATCCACACCTGTCACCCAATCAGAATCGAGAGTTTTCAGTGTTCATGGTATAAGTTAGGGCTGGGATGAAACACTTATCTACCAATCCGATACTATCACAATACTTGGGTGCCGATATGTATTGTATATGTATTTTTAAGTATTGCGATTCTATAAGTATTGCAATCCGATATCACAATTTATTGGGATTTTTGTGAACTTTTTTAACACTAGACCATGAGAAAAAGTTGAATCATACACTTCTAGGCACTTTTACTTTGGAAAATCTCTAAATCCATAATGTAAAAATGTTTGATTTTCAGCATGTAGTCAGAGATGTCCTGAAGTCAAATATATCAGTCATATTGTCAGGAATTATGGAGCAATGTCTTTTTATATTATCACAAGCATTCAGAAATGTAGCTGTT
>CAKAOI010013279.1:587-11113 GCA_916701655.1 Sebastiscus albofasciatus
ATAGGTCTGTCAGTCAGAGTGTGTGGACCAATCAGAGCTAAGGAGTCGGGTCTCTCTGTGTGTCACTCAGGACGGCGCAGCCTGTGGTTGGATGGCTCTGAAGAGAGATCTGGTCCGAGTCCTCGATGCAGCCCTGCACAAGCACCGCGCCTGCTTCAAATGGAGACAAACACAGAACCAAAACCACGCCCACTGAGGACAGAGACCACGCCCACTGAGGACAGAGACCACGCCCACTGAGGACAGAGACCACGCCCACTGAGGACAGAGACCACGCCCATAAATGACCCAAACCACGCCCACTGAGGACACTGAAAATATTTATTTATTTATTGACATAGTTTTGTATTTATTTATTAATATATTTTTTATATATTTATTGAGAAAAAAGTCTAAATCGTGTTCTGTTTGTCTCAATGTTCAATTTAATCAGAATAAAGCATCTTGAAATAAAACTCTGACAGTTTGACGTTTACTTTAACACACACACACACACACAGATACACACACTCACACACACACACACACACACAGAGACACACACACACACACAGAGACACACACACACACACACAGAGACACACACACACAGACACACACACAGATACACACACACACACACACACACACACACAGAGACACACACACACTCACACACAGACGGTAAACATGCTGACGGTAAACATGCTGACTCGGCGGCGGAGTGACTCACTGATAGTCTTTCTATCTCAGTTGAACTGCCTGACTCTCACGTCTCACAGCGAGAGGGCCGCAGGTGCAAACCAGAAGCTCCTCCCACAGTCCAGAGACGTGCAGGTTAATTGTTGACTCTAGCTAATGTTAGCCGATGCTAAGCTACACACAGACAGATACGGAGCCAAACTCAGATATCTGTAATAAAGTTCTTAAAGTATTGAAGAGTGAAACCAGGTGAAGGGTTACTTTCACTTTCAGACCCCTTCAGACTGTAAACACGTGACTCATACTCAACAACGAAGCCTTGAACTCATGACTTTGAAGTCACTCTGACTCACAGACAAAGGTACGATTAATACATAAATACCACGCAGATAAATCACCGCCTGCTCATCCGCTCTGTTATTTATCCAGTTGTGACTTGAGCAGAGGTGAAGAGATAAAACAGGCCCGTCGGCACAATCAGAAGCATTCAACCCAGACCTCACGTACTAAACAGACTCCAACGAGTCTCATTGGAATGAGTCACTCACAGTGATGGTACAATCTGCAGCTCAAACTCAACCCGCTACGTTCAACCAGGGATGAGCTACCTGACGGAGTAACTGGTGGAGTTCAATGTGAGAAACGTGTGGAAGTTAAATCTGACCTTTTTATTTACCTCATGAACAATAAACCAGATACTGATGCAAGGTAGTGATCTGTACCGGAAACGGCCCGGTAAAATCACCGGTAGTGATCTGTACCGGAAACGGCCCGGTAAAATCACCGGTAGTGATCTGTACCGGAAACGGCCCGGTAAAATCACCGGTAGTGATCTGTACCGGAAACGGCCCGGTAAAATCACCGGTAGTGATCTGTACCGGAAACCTTCTTTTTTAAATTTTTTTATTTTGAGCACAAAATGAAGATCTTTGTCGAAGAACTTGTGAAACAGTGACGCTGATCAACTGAATCAGCAAATGTCTCAAATAAATATGAAATACAATAGAAATACCTAAATACACCGGGGGGGGGGGGGGGTTAACAAGTATACTCTTTAGCTCTGGGCTGTGATTGGCTGCTGGCAGAGAGGACACGCCCCCTGGAGGAGCATCATCATCATCATCACACTATGACACCTCCATGCTGCTGAAGTCTGAGCGGAGGACGAGTCCCTGAACGCATCCCGATGAATATAAATATAAGCTCAAACTACACCGTGCCCGTCAGGTGTTCGGCCACGCCCCCTCTACTCCTCGGTGGGCGGGGCCTCCTCCAGAGCTTCCTGTTGGTTGGGGTCGACGTACTCGTGATTGAAGGTGACAGAATCAGCTCCCAGTTTGAACCTGTGGACGGCCAGCAGACACTGGAGCGCCTGCAGACACGGGATTCACAGAGAAAAGCTTTATTAGCACCGCTCCGCTCCGCCGACGGACGATCACCACAGGCACACAGCGAGCTGGAACTCAGAAGAACACTCACAGCTGGACAGGTGAGTTCACCTCACTGGGATCAACAGGTAAAGGCAGAACAGGTAAACTGATCCAGAAGGTCCGGATCCACATCAGAGACATCAGCACAGAGTCCATTAACTCTTTGTGTACCACTCATTTATCTTCATCTTTCATCACAGATCATTACATCATCGTCATTAATCAGAATATATGATGACATCATCTTACACAACGTGGCATCACTGTACTAATTAGAATGATATAATTAATACTAATAATAATAATAACAACACACTTCACATGATGTTTATAAATCAGCTCAGACACACAACCACATCACTGTTGTCATGGAAACAGAAGGCACTTTGGATGACAGGCACTTCAGAGCAGCCAATCAGAGTCCAGACTGAGTTGATGAGGAAACAGGAAGGAGAAGGAGGCTGAAGGAGAGAGGTGTAGTTAGATGTGTGTGTGTGTGTGTGTGTGTGTGTGTGTGTGTGTGTGTGTGTGGGTGTGTGTGTGTGTGTTTCAGGCGAGTGGCGGGCTGAACAGTTTGTTGTATTCTTCTTCAAACGAGACTCTCTTCAGACGCTCCGACGACAGCAGAGTGAGACCTCCCTACACACACACACACACACACACACACGGGTCACGTGCACATACACAACAGGTCACGTGCACACACACACACACACACAACATACCACAGCAGAATAACATGCACAAAGAGAAACACACATGACAACATGCACACACACACACACACACACAAACACAGGGAGAAGAAAACAGCATCATGTTTGTTACACGTCTGTTTTCTGTTATTAAAGGTTCGTTTAACAGACATTAATATTAGTATGATTATTATTATTATTTTATTGCTATTTTTTGTTTATTATTATTATTACTAGTATTTCTATTGCTACTATTATAATTATTAGTTATTATTAGTAGTGTTATTAGTAGTAGAAGTATTAGATTATACATGTACATATATAGATATATAGATACAATGTATATAGTCTGTATACATATGTGTTTATATTCTTTTGTTTTGTTATGTTGATAAATGACCGTGTGCATCATTAATAATAATAATAATATTAATAATAATAATATCTGTGAACGCAGCATTTAAACTGATTTACACTGTAATTATTTATTTGTTTCATTCACAAGTCATTTATATTATTCTGTTATATTTTAATAGCTGATCTATAAGTGGTTCATCTGACCTCCATCACAGCCCGCTGGGTCTGATGAGGTCACGGTTACCCAGCATGCAGCTCTGCTACCACTTGGTGATGTGTGATGTATTTACACTATTATACTACCACTACTACTACTACTACTACTACTACTACTACTACTACTGCTACTGCTACTACTGCTACCACTACTACTACTACTACTACTACTACTACCACTACTACCACTACTGCCACTACTACTACTACTACTACTACTGCTACTACTACCACTACTGCTACTACTACTACTACTACTACCACCACTACTACTACTACTTCTACTACTACCACTACCACTACTACTACTACTACTACTACTACTACTACCACTACTACTGCTACTACTACCACTACCACTACCACTACCACTACTACTACTACTACTACTACTGCTACTACTACTACTACCACTACTACTACTACTACTACTACTACTACTACTACTACCACTACTACCACTACTACTACTACTACTACCACCACTACTACTACTACTACTACTACTACAGCAGTACTACACACTGTGAATACTTTGTCCTACAGTGTGATGTCATCGTTGGACCACCAGGTGGCAGCAGAGGCAGATGTTTTCAGCTGTTCTGGGTCAGAGAGGTAACTTCAGGTTTAACCCTTCAGGGTTCACACATCCAGCTGTTCTTCCTGCATCTGGCAGCTCCAGCTGTTTCTATGAGTCTATCAGATTATGTGTTTGATTTCTTGGTATAATATTATAGTTGGTAAAATGTGCCGCTCTGCTGACAGTCGGCGTGTCCATGATTGTGATTGTGTTCGTATCCAGACTGAGAACCTCTGGGTTGATGACGGAGTTCAGAACCACTCCAAACAGCAGGTTATTAAGAAGATGACGTCATATTCAGGAGACTTTGAACTACAGGACCGACTGTTTTAGTTAGTAACGTTTCCATTAACAAAACGTAAAGCTGCAGTAGGCAGTATATTTCTGGCATCATTGAACAAAACATCCCATAATAACCTTCCAGCATGTTGTAATTGAAGTGTTGTGAGAGTGAACTAGACTCCTGCTCCTCCTCATGGCTCTGTCTTCAGGCTTTAGAACATCTAGCCGTGACGGGAGACTTTGACCAATCACAGGTCATTTCAGAGACAGAGAGCGTTCCTATTGGCTGAGCTCCGGTCATGTGACCAGAACTTGGCGATCCTTCATCGGATTTGACAATGGCAGAGGCGTCACAAACTTTCCAGCTAAGCCGTGCACTACGAGATGATTCTGAGAACGTCTGAGGAGAGAAATAGGCGTCAACGTAACGGAAGATTGATTCCTGTCTGATCAGCTGACTAGTTTCACCGTCTGGTCGGAGCTCAGAGTGAGTGACAGCCGGCTCTCAGAGACGGCAGCTGGACAGCAGACCTCAGATCAGCTCTGACTGCTTGTTCTCCTCCGGTCTGTGAACTCTTGTAGATGCCGTTAGGAGCACCGGAGGACACAGAGGAACATGATTTTATTTCAGGTTACCTGTTTCATGAACTTCTGTCACCATATAGTGACCGTTTTATAAAGATAACTTTTTGTACTCCCAGTTGCTCCGATCCCGTCTACTGCAGCTTTAACATTCAACTTAACATTCACACTTCCGTCTGTCGTGGCAGGCAGTTTTGTAAAAGTCTTTGCTGGCTGCTTTTAGAGCTTCGCTAACGACCCCTCGGCCGTCCTCACCTTCTCGTCTCCAGGTAGTTTCTGTATTTTTCCGCATGTTTTGTCTCGAAGCGACGACTCAAGTTGTATTCTTTAAATTCCGCCACGTGTTCGTTAGCATGCCTCGGTCTGACTTAGCGTGATCTCGTTTATTTGGGTTAGTGAAGCCAGATAACGAGAAGATACACCAGGTGTTGCAGTACCGGCGTCAGGTGATGTGTTCCAGGTACGTACCCAGGTGAAGACGGAGAAGAAGGAGAAGACGATGGTGGCTCTGGCAGCGTCGGCGCCTTCATTCAGAGGGTTGTCCTCTTCTTTAGAAACCTGCCACTGGTTGGCCAGGAAACAAAACCCCACGAACCAGACCACACACCAGAGACCTGCACGGATCACAGGTTACATCACAGGTTATTAATCACACCAACAGGTGAAGATCACAGAATACAGAGGAGGCGGAGTCTCACCTGACACCCCGATGTCGGCCATGACGGCCTTCTTCCTGTCCTTCACGGCGGTGATCTGAGGGAAGTAAACGTCCAGCGCCAGGAAAGCGGTGCTGCAGAGGAAGCACAGCGTTCCCATGGCGACGGCGTAGTTGCAGGCGTTCTGGTTGCGGTTGAAGATGCAGGACTCCTCCACCTCTTCGGGACGGTTAACGTAACCCTCGTTAGCGACGCAGCCGAGGATCACGATGGAGAAGAGCTGAAAGCAGACAGGAGACAGCAGCTAGCTCAATGCTAACAGACACATTCATTCTCATTGGAAGAGGCTAGATGCTAACAGGGAGGAGTATAAAGCTTTAATTCAGAGTTTTTAAACCGTCCAATCAGAGCCCACTCTCTCCTCCGTAAACCGTCCAATCAGAGCCCACTCTCTCCTCCGTAAACCGTCCAATCAGAGCCCACTCTCTCCTCCGTAAACCGTCCAATCAGAGCCCACTCTCTCCTCAGTAAACCGTCCAATCAGAGCCCACTCTCTCCTCAGTAAACCGTCCAATCAGAGCCCACTCTCTCAGTAAACCGTCCAATCAGAGCAGCAGCAGTGTGAAACAGTGAGGTTTTGTTTGAGGAGTCTTGTGTTGAACCTCAGGAATGTTAACACCAATCTCATGACTGAAACACATGCACACCCACATGCACACGCACGTACACACGCATGCACTATACTGAAATAACTTGCATAAACAGAACAAACCGACAGACATGAACCACCCGACTGTTTCCTGTTTGATGTGAGGTACACTGAGGCATGTTGAGGTGTATTTCCAGGTGTGACCTCACAGGTGTTTCTTCCTTTGTTTACATCAATCTGAAACGTTGTTACTGTGACATCATCATGACATCATCAGACTCACCCAGCAGACGATCCTCACCACGGTCTGAGGCTGTCTGATGAAGGTCAGGGGGTCGAACTCTCCGCCCGCCTTCCCCGCCCCGTACGCCTGGAAACCGTCCATCCAGACCACTTCCTGTTCCGCGGACCAGCTCAGACCAGTAAGGACCAGTTCAGCCCCGGCTCAGTCCGCTTTAACCCTCCACCTCCCAGTTCAGTCCAGTTGGATTCTACTCAGACAAGTTGGTCCCAGTCCAGTGAGTCCAGTGAGTCCAGTGAGTCCAGTGAGTCCAGTTGGGTCCAGTTGGGTCCAGTGAGTCCTGGTTCTAGTCTGTGTCTGTACTGGTCTCGGCGCTCTCTTCTTCTTCTCTGCTGTTGTAACTGTAATCTGCTCTAATCCTCCTCATCCCACTTTACACTTCATCACCCTGAGCTCAGTCTCACAGGCTGTGGCCCGCCTCCAACCAGCTCCACCAATCACATCCTTCTATTAACCCTTTCCGAGTCCGAGTCGTCCAATCACAGCGAAGGAGGCGGGGCTTCACTTCCTGAAGGCTGCAGTCAGGATGAAAGCTCTCATCTCTTTTACACGTTTCATCTTAAACCATGTTAACGAGTCCAGCTGTTCATTAGCTCAAACTGATAGCCTCATGCTAACGTAAATGTGTACTAAGTACATATTTATCACTTCATTAAACACAAACTAGTTCTTACTTAGTACATGTTTCCACCTACTAACTGCAGGTGGAACCGTTAACCAGCTAATTAGCAGACCTGATAACTGACAGAGCCTCTAAATCAATCACAAGCTGTCTTCAGTGAAACGCTGGAGAGTAAAAACACTTGTTTATCAGTTTTATTGAAGTATCGAAGTGTTTAGAACGAACAAAACAAGATGGAAGAAAAAGAATAACGAGAAGAAGAAGAGATGAAGAACTTCTTCCAGCTCAGAGACTCCGACCTGAAACAGACGGACGGACTGACGTCTGTTCGGACTCCGCTCAGGTGATCGCTCCTCTACACTCAACTAACCGATGAACACGCCGACACGATGCTTCAGCCGGCCATGATGTGCTTCACAAACGCTGAAAGACATCAAGTTTCCATCAGTCAGAGTTCCTATTAGTCTGTTAGTGTTGTATTATATCTTATACTGTACATACACATGTGTATAGATTTATATACCTTCATAGTGAATACATCCGTCAGCATCTTCCTGTCCGGCCAACAGCTGGTCCACCTCGGCCTCGGCCATCCTCTCCCCTGGTAACACACAACATTCAGTCTGTATACTGTCTATGTAGTCTATGTAGCGCCTCCGTGTTGTTGATTCATTCATATAGATGTAGTATCTGCGCTGCGTTCTGTGTGATCAGAGTCAATGAGCATCATACCCAGAGTGACCAGAACGTGCCTCAGCTCGGCACCCATCACCGTCCCGTTCCCTTCTTTATCAAACACTCGGAGACCTTCAACAAAGTCCTCGTACGTCCCCTGTTAACACACACAGACAGAGACAGAGATCAGCAGAGCGACCTGCAGAGTGACCTCTGACCTCTGACCTCTGAGAGGCGAAAACCCTTCATCCTACTTTGTCTTTGGACTGAGCCACATGTTGCAGCATCGGCAGGAAGGTCTCAAAGTCCACCAGTTTACTGTCCATGTCTGTTCAAGAAGAGGAAACACGCTGATACATAACGTCTGACTGATTATCAATATATATCTATCTATATATAGAGAGTACATGTAATGATGCTGTGTGTGTACCGTCAGCTTTGGGTCGTCCCAGCACTCTCAGAACCTCGGCGTTGGTCGGGTTTTGTCCGAGCGCTCTCATCACGTCTCCACACTGACACAACGAGATCTTCATCTGATTCTCTGCAGTTCTGTCAAACAGCTGGAAGGCTTCTTTAAACTCTGTGTTCAGATTATAATTAGTAATTAAAACAACATATTAAACAGCTCATCTGATTAAATCAAAACCATATTTATATTTATATATATTTATATATTCACCTTCAATCTGATCAGCGCTGAACTCGATCTGAAAGAGAAACAGAAGCTGCTGATCTGGACTCAGCGGACGAATACATAGATGGATGTGTATTAATTATCCAGATGTTGACATTTCCGCACTACACTTCAGATCTTATTTTGTTCCATTTGCGCACCGCCTCGTCTGCGGGACTCCCAGCCTGCCGCGTGTCTCACTCCCTCCAGCTGGCTGTTAACCAGGCTCTCTAGGCTCAGAGCAGTACTCGTATCGGTATTCGTATCGGTACTCGGTATCGGAGAGTACCCAGATGGAAGTACTGGTACTCGGTCTGAAAAACATGGTATCGGTGCATCCCCAGTATTTAATCCTCTTACCAACAGGGGAGTGGACGAATCTGCTGCTTTATGTATGTATGTATATATTTATTATTGTAAATCGATGAACACAGATCAATGACAGATATTGATCAGAAACCCTCACTGGTTCTGCATTCAGCATAAAACAATCTGCTCCAATCAGAACAGGTCAAACTTTTGAAAATGACCGTTTTTCCTTGCCGAATTTGTGCGAGTTTGGAGCGTTATTTAACCCCTTCATGACCAGCTGGTCTGACCTGGTTGGTACCGATGGATCCATCAGGTTCTGTAGTTTACTATGAGACCAGTATCTTCACTCCAGCTTTAACACTGAGCCGCTACAACCTAAAAAGTTGCGTTAAAGAAATTAGTGTTGACTTTGACAGACCTAATTAATATATGGAGATCGAACAGGCGACAGACCTTGACGCTGTGCGGGTCGAAGTCCAGTTCTCTAGCCGTTTCTGGCTCTGGAGACGTCTTCACCGCTTCCTTCTTTAGTTCTGGTTTCTTGGGGGCCATGATGGACAGATGAACACTGAAACGGGATAGAAAGAAAATAAAGAATCAGACAGTAGAAGGTGATGGGAGGAGGACGGGGTGGAAACGGAGGAGATTCCTCCGTGAGACGGTTTAAATACTGTCCCACTGAGAGTCCACCAGGTCCATCAGGTCCATTTAAGGTCAGAGAACGATCCTCTCAGGGTTTCTACTGCAGAGAGACAAACTGAGAATAGACCACAATCCTCTACTGAACACATCTACTGAGACCACCTTAAATAGAAAACACACCCGCCCCACCTTAAATAGAAAACACATCAACTTTTATTTTATATTACATGACATTTATTTAGCCGACGCTTTTATCCAACAGTGAGAGTATCGGACCATGTGGGTACAACCACTGACACAAGCCATCAAACATGCTCAACTGATTCATTTGGAGACACGAAGAGATTTTTAGTTTCATATTTATTTATACTGACTGTGTGTGTATATATATACATATATATATACTGTATATGCTCTATATTACTCAGACTGGAGCGCGTGACAGTAACAGGTAGGTACATAACTTAATAATGTCACAGGGCTGCAGCACGCTGTGGCTCTACCTCAGGGTCTTTTTAACTCAGACTGGAGAGCGGCAGTGACGGCCAGGTTCAAGCTCTCTACCGCGCTGTGTCTTCATTAAGAGAGCACTTGAATTAACAGCTAATTGTGACAGCTTGAGCAGATTGCACTGAATACCTGGTAGTCAAATGCTGAACCAAACTTCTTGCAAGTCCCACAGTAGTAGTTTAACTTGAATGGCAAGCAGCAATAGCAAGTACTTAACAGAATAACACGATGAAGGCTTAACGTGTCATCAATAATCCAAATCTCTCGATTGATTTAGTTGAATCTGAATAAATCAATTCTCACCACAATGCATTTGTTTATCAGCTGGATATCTACGGCTCAGGCAGGCTGCTGGTGTAGAACGTAAACACTTTTGGTTCAATGTTGGCATTGACCACGTGGACAATACCATGCCTCACACGGGGCACCATTATGTTGAGGATACACATGCAGGAGCTTGTTGTGTGATTATGGATATAAACAAAACCAATAGTAATACATTATCCATATATATTAATAATAACAGGGCACCAAATTATGTTGGTGCAGTAGCTCAAACATGGCTATCAAAAGTAATAATTATCAAAATAATTAATTATCATGTTGAATAATATGATATAATGTGAATTAAATCATCTTTGGGGCATCACTTTTACTTTTCTG
>CAKAOI010013305.1:0-42967 GCA_916701655.1 Sebastiscus albofasciatus
CGACCGCATGATGTTTACATTGTGGTCATTACTGTAGTTTGCCCCTAGTTAGAGCAACTAACGCTATATTACACAATAACGCCACAGTTTAGTTAATTAAATTTGTTATGTGGTGCCACCGCAGCCCCCAGACAGAGTCTCAGCCTACTAACGTCATTAACGTCACATTAACTAAGCAGTGTTAACTTAGCTCAATCTTTTTTCAGCCACAGACTCCTTACAAGATAGAGAATATACTGAGGACCTGCTCATGCATGTCCTTTGGAATCATTTGACTTAGCCTATTTTTTAATGCTTCTATAGTTCAGCTATGTGAAAGAACAACACAAGAGAAATGTACTAGAAAGATATTAGACATATATTAAACATATTTGCAGATTCTAAGAGTTATAGATATGTTGGATTAGAATTCATGAACTATATAGAAAAGTAACGTTACATAGAGAGTAAAGGTAAAAGTAGAAAATTGTACACTTCTGAGGACAGCTTGCATTCAAATGTGTGCATATTGTAGGGAGACTCCACCACAGTAATGGCAACTTACGCCCGGTACTTCTCCGGATTTGTGTATAGTTCGATCATTGAGATATAGTTAGATTATAGATCACAACTTCAAGATTCTGTGTGCCGACTTGGTTGCGGGTGGAGTTGAAGTGTAACCAGCGAGGTGAGAGAGTGAGTAAAGCGGAAAAGGAGCTGCAATGACGTGAACAAAAAGGTCTTGAAGGACATTCAGCCCCGTGACGCATGTTTTCTCAGCGTGTTGATCCATCAGCTCATCTCTCATTTGACATGTTGATCAGAATTTATATTTTCGAGGAGCTTCCTAGCAGCACACGATTTTTGGCTGTAGCTTCATCGCTCAGTTTCCAAATGGCATGGCCGTATTATGATGGGATGCGAAACACCACTCCAAATCCCCATTGTTCTGCCCTCTCTGTGTTTCCGAGGCAACGGTCTCCTACCATCTGGAAGGCCCTCATCCCTCAGTTCCTCTCACTTTCCTCTAATGGGTTTCTCCTCTGTCCTTCTCCCATCTAATTTCCTTTTTCTTTCAGTACTGTTTCTCTTTTTTATTCTCTGACATCTTTTTTCCTACTTTTTTTGTGCTCTAATTTGATTCTCTCTCTCCTGTTTTCCCCGTTTCTTTTTCTCGTACTTTTCACTTTAAGTACTTCCCATATTACCGTATTCTTTCATTTGCTCTCCGCTATCCTCGTTTTACCCTCCGGTGGTCATTTTCATCTCATTCCCTCCTGGCTATGTCTTTTTTTTCTCTCTCTCTCTCTCTCTTAAGACTTCAGCTGTGCTCTTTAATACGAATACTCTGTATTATGCACCCTCACACACTCTACAGTCAAACACGCTCATACCCGGATACACACATGGCGTATTTGCAAATGTGTATGCACACACACTAACATACACAGGGGAATGTAATCATGTTAGTTTCCTGGACTGGTCAGTTTGTAATTCATGACATCCAGGTGGATTAATCATATTTGACAGAACTTTATTGACAAAGACAGATAGGAGCCCCTGAAAGGTGTTTAGTTTCATTCAGACGTGAACTGTGTGAGCAAGCATCAGTGTGTGTGTGTGTGTGTGTGTGTGTGTGTGTGTGTGTTGCTCTAAAGCAGGGCCCATTATTCTCAGCAGATGCTGACCTACAGCATGCCCGTTCTCTGGAGGGCACCACTTGTCTCTCTGCCTTTTTTCTTCTCTTCCTCTCCATTCTCCCTCTTCTCCCTTCCATCACTTTTCTTTGTTGTGCCTCCCTTCTCATTTTCGGCTCCTTTCTTCCTCCTCCCTCTTTCATGTTTTCCTTCTCAGCTTCACAAGACATCCATCTGGGAGGTTCAATCTCTTTTTACTAGTTGTAGTCCTATTTGTCATTCCTCTTTCTTCCGCTTTCAAATGTAAAACTCTCACTCTTTTTCCTTCTTCATTTTCCTCCATCACATCTATTGTCTTCTCCTCGTCTTCCCCCTCCATTTTTCACCCATTCTCTTACTTTTATACTTGACTTTTTTTTTTTTTTTTACTTCTTCTGAACTTAATGCCTTGCATTGTGGGGTTGTTAGCAGAAAGTAGTTTACATGCCATGGACACTGGTTTGGACCCTCAAATAAAGAGGCAAATTATAAATGTTGTGCATTATAGATTGAATAGGGAGACACAGGCCCAGTCCCAGTCCGGCACCTACACCCTCCCTCTCCATGTAAACTCTGTTCGTAGTCACACTTACACTTGAGCCCTTCTTTAAGGTGTAGGGTATAAATAGAGCCAACCCGTTCTCATTCCCAGGGCGTCACATACCAACGCTTTGTCACGGCCGTCCGCGTTCGATACCGACCCTTAAGACACCCTTTAGCTCCGGTATGTGACGTACAAGGTTTTCCATTACCTACAATGTAAACCAACAGTAAACACACAGGGAAAGCACCGTGATGGTGACTTAGTTTAAAGAGAGAATGAGAGACACAGATGGAGATGGAGATGGAGATGGATGGCTCCAACAACACTTGACTGGCTTGCATCCAGGAGACCGCTGGAGAGACAGCTCACTTTCACTTCACAATCAGCTGTTCGTTCGTGTTCCCTGTTCACAACGTCAAGTCACATTTTCACTGTCCAAATGTAATAGTTTTAAGCCCAACCGTGTAAGCACGTTTACTGCAACCAAAAAGTGACGCACAGGGGTCTGACAAAGCGTCAGTATGTGACGAGTTGGGATTTAAACATGTTGATACAGCGGCAAGCTTCGGGATGAAGTTCACGCTCTCCAGCGGCAACAGGAACTGATGTAACTTTTCATAACTATGGTTTCACATCAGCATCTTTGGAAACTGCAACCATAAGCCCATGGAGAAAAATAAATCTCCCAAGCTTCTTTGGTGGATTTTTTTTCCGTGCACATCTTGTTGTTTTTAATTCTGATATTTATGAGCTGCTTAGTTTTTGCAACAGTTCCTGTAAATATACAACACTTTACAATCCAATGAACACGTCTACCGTTTTCTAGACTAGACAAGGGTATATTTGATCCTAAGTGCAATGTATTTACTTAAAATTGTTAACGTCTATATGACAACATTAAATGTCTATTTGTACGGAGTGTGTTCCATGACAGATGACCGATGTAGACTCACTGTTGGAGGGTTTTTTAACTTTCACTCCCCGCTAATTGGTTTGGGATGGCACTTAATATGGTGGACAAACAGAGTGGAATTGGGCCCCAGCCTTGTCTTTTTCCTTCCTCCCCCCTCCTCTTCTTCCTCTCCTGTCTATCTCAGCCTCTGCAGTCACACCTCTTTGTCTTCTGTTTACGTCTTATCCTCTTTACATTCATCGCCCTTCTCTTTGTCCTTCTCTCTTTGGTTGTTTCAAGGAATACAGATGAAGATTTTAGTCTTTAGTGGCCTGCTCTTTGTCTGGAAAGTCCTTGTTGGCTGTTTGGTTTGAACACAAATTTACCCCACGCTCTGAAGTCCTCAGTAATTACATTTCTGGCACGTACAAATTAGTATGCAGGTCAAAAAAACAAAAGGATTGCATCTTCATCTTACTTTAACTTAATAAGCCCCAGTGAAATACTGTCTTTATTTCTTGCACACTCTTAACCCTCCATTCAACCCGTCTAACCAAGAAAATTTGACTCCATTGTGCTTCATATTCTGGTTATATTTCATGTAGCAGCCTTCTTGTTGACCTGTGTCACTAAACCACAGCAACCCATTCAAAGTGAGGTGTGACATGCCTGGAGCTTCTTCCCACAATTTTCTTCTATCAGCTCTGTTCACAGCTTTTAACATTTAACCGGTTGTTTTAATAAGAGGTGACGTAAATAACCAATACTTCAGAATGAGGTTGCACCAATTTCAGGCTCCACCTTACTGTAGCAAAAGTTAGCAAGCCTTGACTTAACATGTCATTACTAGCTATAAACTGACCAGAAGCAAGGAGTATGTCATCAACTGACTTGTTATATTATTATGTGTGCTTACAAGTTACAAAAATACCCCGTTGATGACTGGAAAACCAACTGTGTGGGAGCCAAGGCGCTTTAGATCGCACAATGGCAGCTCTGTCCTGCTCCTTAACTTGGTTTGGGGAAGTTTACACTCCAGCAGCTCCAGTCAAACTTGTGTTAGATAGTGTTACATTTGCCAAATTCATGGCTTTGTCCTACTCAAATTCTCCTCTCTTGTTAAAGTAAATCACGCTGTTTGAACATACAAACATTAAAGCATAAATCTATTAGTGTGTTTTTTCTGTAATAATCATCCAATCCGAGGGTGATGATAAAACAAGTAACATTGTAATTATATAGAAGACGCTGACTTTTTGGGAAGGTATTTATGTTCCCCAACTCAGTATCCTGTTAATATGACTCATTAAGGAGACCTTTTAAAGGGTTTTATGTTTCCCTAGGCTAGTTATGTTAAATCACCCACCCTTAAGGCCTATTGAGGTTTTACTCCTTGAAACCTGCGTACCCAAAATTGCTGGCAAGATAGTTTCCTTGACTTTAGACATTGATATCTCCACAGGGGCTGATTGGATTTTTACCATTCAAGCTGCATTTGAAACGTCCATTTCCCTCCGTTCTTTTGCAATTCAAACTGGGAGGATAGCCTTTACCAATGCCTTGCAATGAGGACCCTGGAAACACAGGGATCACCCCGACTCTTTGCCTGGGAGTTGCAGCTTTTAGCCTCATTCTTTTAGCATGATTTTGTGTAGACAGCCAACATATTTGAGACTCTTTTCAATTTCTGTTTTTTTTGTTTTGTAACAAATCAGCTGGAAATGTTAAAAAGAGCTTTTAACCAATACACATTTTAACATTAACATTTAACATTAGCATGTTAACATTAACATTAGCCTTCACTAGTTGCTTTTGTTTACTCCTGGGTAAAATCACAGGTTCATTGTTTTAAAAATGTGTATAAATTTTGAATAATAAACTGGACACCCACATCAGGGTAAACACAGTATGTTTCATGCAAGAATGAAAAGTATACCAACAGTAACTGGGGGCGGGGCTTAGTGAACGGTAAAAAAAATAACAAGTCTAGGGCTAAACCAACATACTTTTGTGTGCTTTTCAGACACACTGAGTATTTGAGTGCAGTTTTGAACATGTAACACTGCCCTCCATAACAGGCCTGTAGTGTAAGATCCTTCTACTGCAGTTGTGGGGTTATCAAGGTTCCGGTCCTCCACCAAATGGTTGTTAACTTTACCAAATGGTAACGAGGGGTTTGGATGTTGTGTCTATGTATTTGGTATGCCTCCCTAATCCTAGTTGATAATACCCTTCCTTAACCTTCGACACCATCTTCTAAGTGTTTGGTGGGAACTGATGGAGTATCATGTGACTTCAAGGGGTCATGAGTCTAGGGAGGTTTAGGTCTCTCTAACACACACACACACACACACACACACACACACACACACAAGCACACACAAGCACCAACACAAACCACATTGACAGCTGAACCAACAGAATACCATCTCTGACATACACACACATGCCCTCACACACACACACACACACACACACACACACACACACACAGTATGTAACCACTTAACCATAAGTAGGAAAACAGCTTAGTGTCTTATTGGGCTTCCCCTAATAAAAACTCTCTCCGCTGCTCCAGGCGTCACTCTTAATGACTCAGCTCTGTTCTGTTTAGAGTTTGTTTGTTCACTACACAGAGTTAATACAGTTCCAGATGTCACATACTGTACCTGTGCTGCTTTATAGGGTTTGACTCATGCTGAAACCTCTCTGCTTCATGCTTTAAAAATCCAGGTAAACTGCACATCTGATGCCTCTGAAAACCAGTGATTGATCCTTATATTGTTAAAGTTATATATATATATATATATATATATATTTAGGGCTGTCAAAGGTAACACAATAGTAACGCATTAACATGTCATACCAGCTTGTCACAAAGGAGGCTAAACAACTACGCTAAATTTTGGCGAGGAAAAGCTGTCATGGCCATTTTCAAAGGGGTCCCTTGACCTCTGACCTCAAGATATGTGAATGAAAATGGGTTCTCTGGGTACCCACGAGTCTCCCCTTTACAGACATGCCCACTTTATGATAATCACATGCAGTTTGGGGCAAGTCATAGTCCAGTCAGCACACTGACACACTGACAGCTGTTGTTGCCTGTTGGGCTGCAGTTTGACCTGTTATGATTTGAGCATATGTTTTTATGCTAAATGCAGAACCTGTGAGGGTTTCTGGACAATATCTGTCATTGATTTGTGTTGTTAATTGATTTACAATAATAAAAATATACATATATTTGCATAAAGCAGCATATTTGTCCACTCCCATGTTGATACGAGTATTAAATACTTGACAGATCTCCCTTTGAGATACATTTTGAACAGATACAACATATGGGATTAATATTAAATATTTTAATCGATCGACAGCCCTAATATTTTTACTAATATTTTGTGCCACAACTATTGTACATGGTAGTAAGTGCATATGATGTTATGCTCTCATGTTTGTACTTGTGTTCCTGTGTGTGGACACATTGTAGTAAACACAGTAGTAATGAACAATGCGTGACAGAAACTTTATAATTACCTCACAAGATCCTCCCTGAGGATCAGATAATTGGATTTTGAATCACTTTGCAGCATAAATGCGCATATTCATAAGCAACACCTGCTCTTACTGAAACTCCGTCAATGCTTAAAGCTGTATAGAGTTCAATATGATACCACAAAAGTGAAAATACAGACATGCCATATTATGGAAGGACATCAGACATTTGATGATATAACTGACAGTATATTGAACTCGACAGAAAAAATTGACTAAGCGGTTCAAAACCAATATTAAATGTAATTTGCAAAAACCCAGAAGTTGTGAAGCAGGTTTCATTTTAATTCCAGCACAATCTTCCTACAAATAGACTCCCTCCCTACCCTTCCTTAGATAGAAGATAAAATATTTCTCCACCCTTCATTATTTCTCACTTAAGCTTTTATTGCCTCGTTGTTTGGACTGTGATGCATCTGTGATTAAAGCTTCATAATGAAGTATCACATTAGGAAGATGGAACTCAGTTAAACTCAGTTCAACTGCGGGGACATTACATCACGGCGGCTCCGCTTTCACCGCGGCTCACCAAATGACATTACGACAGCAGTTGTGGAACAATTTGAGCTATTAATCTGTTTTATTACCAGACTGTCAAAATATCGTGACTCTCATTGACAAAGAATCTGACGCCGTTGAACGCAATTTGAATATATGAAGTGTTTTCCCAACCTCGAGCCTAAAATCAGTTTTAAATGGATATGAGCACAAGGTGAGGACTCGGCTCTGTGAAGACTCATAAAGATATAACTGAATTAAAGCTGCAGCAGTTTATCTCCTCTTCTTCCCCCCGCTCACTTTGAATATCACTCTTTACCTCCCCCTCTTCCTTTTCTTCCTCACCTCCTATAACCCTCCCCCCTCTCGTCTCAAACTTTTCCCTTTGAGACGGTGTTGTTTGTGCTTAAGTGTTTGGTTTTATTGAGACGATCCATCTGCGGTGCGGCTGTCATCGGCTCTCAGGAGTTTTTTTAATGTGTTGTGTCACAACGCGACGTCTTGTCTCTCTTTCTTAAAGGTATTTGTGTCTCTCTGAGACAGGCTGAGATGATCGATGGTTGTGTATGTGTGTTTCCACTAATATAACAGCTGTATCCAGCCCGCTTAGAAACAGTAAGTGAAAGTGTGTGTGTGAGAGAGAGGAGCAGGTGCAGAGGACATATAACAACTCCTTGTTTCCTCCGAAATCCATCAGAAATCTCTTAAATACCCGGGAATTAGAAAGGCTCACATTACTCTCAATTACTGTCAGACCTGCAGAGATGTCTTTCCAATTATCCTTTCAGATATCTAACCTATGTGCACTGTCTACGTAACTAACAATATTAAAGAAAGCATCCCTTAACAGTTGAATTTCACTTCAAACTGAGCCCCCGGTGGCTTTTCTGTTCTGCTCGAAACGTTTTCAATTCTTCCGTTTTGCTTTGATTACTCTCTCAATTATGTTAAACTAGTTGTTGCATGTGCCAGGAAGCTGTTCTCATTCATTACATCTGTTTCTATCTTTCTCTCTGTCTCTCTCGCTCTCACACACACATGCACACACACACACACATAGACCACCAGCCTCCTCATTTGGTCTTAACTCCTCTCCAGCTGTGTGCCAATTTGCCTCCTCCGGAGTACGTGGGGTTTGGGAGGGGGTGATTAGGAGCTAGCACTGTATTTAAGCTAAGGTTTGCAGTGTGTGTGTGTGTGTGTGTGTGTGTGTGTGTGTGTGTGTGCGTGCCAGTAATGGGTTCCATCCTCATTACCCCATAATCCCCAGCTGCTGTGCAGTGCTGACTGGGTTCCTGGAGGGAGAATTCCAAACCCTGCCACCGGATTTACAGTGGACTCCCTAAAGATTCCCACTGGATTTCCACCCCATTCCCACTGTGGCAACTCTCCGAAGAGTCTAAGGCTGCAACTAATGATTATTTTAGTTTTTTTTTTTTGACTAATCGATTAATTCTCTAGTGTGGACAATGTTAGTGAGACACATTTCCTCAGCCAAAGGTAATGTTTTGAATCTCTTGTTTCGTCTGGCCAACAGCCCAAAAGAGATCCTATTAAAATTACAAAAGACCACATAATCAAATTATTGTTTCAGCAGCGTGTGGATGCTTTTTTGGCTGGATAGCAGAGGGCCAGCCCTACAAACACAAAAGTCTGTCACTGTGACAGAGTGATGAAGTTACATGATTGGTCGGCCGAGTGTTGCAGTTTCGTCATTGGCTGTTGCTCTTTCAAAACAAAAGTGCGGGAACAATCCTATGTCTACGTCTTCAAGGCGGCATGTGAGCGGTTCACCGGCAGAGTGCTCCTCTATTGCCACATTTCCACTAGATCCGGTGACGGAGCGTGTCTCAATGCTCTTCATTCATTTCCTACAGAAACCAGGAGAAGCAGTCGTCCACTGCGTGTTGTGGCAAGTTGGAGAGGGTCTGTATTTGGTGTCCAACACGACACGTCCGGCTCACGAAACTTGGACCAAGCTGTCAAACTAGACGATCTCGTTCTAAAATGAAATGAGATTCAGCAGTGGCATCGCCTGTTTCTCTCTTCAAATGTTTTCAGAAGTAGATTTTGGTGGATTGTTTAGACGGAGTAACAGTTTTAAGAGTAAAGTTTTATGAGCAGTTTATGAGTTAATGTTGTTTCCTGTTTGAAACAGGCTCATTCCACGATAGGGTACGTCACCGCTTGAACGGCCAGTTGAGTGAAGCAGCGTGTCCCCTAGTGTCCTCACCGGACCTTGTGGACATGTACCGCTGGATTTAACATCATAGACATGACCGCTGACTATTTGTATAACAAATTAGCCGCAATTTCACAGACTGACCATACACAGTCCAGCCATATACTCGGTTTTGACAGTCTTCTTTTGCTTTAAATACTTCCAGCTTCATCCAGCACCTGTTAAACCCCAGTCCGCCCAGAGATCCAATAAATGAACAATAGTTTCCACATGTTTTCCCACTTGATTTCCAGTAGATCACTGTTACATTACCAACAGGCGATGACAGAGGTTTGGAGATAGGGCATCTCAAAGAAATCCAAGCGGGGCACAAGCAACCAATCAGCACAAATTGGTCAAAGCCAAACAAGCTAGTAGAGCAGTTTATAGCTGTCACCACTGAAAGATCACAGAGGTGAAATAAAAAGCTTGGTAATGAGGAAGAATACAATTGTCCACGTGTCTTTTTAGGTGTCTGATCTGCCAAATTGCCTTTAAAATTACGCACAAAATACTATCCTCTCACTCCTTCTTTGCTCCACATTTCACTGTTATAAAATAATGCCTAGTAAATATATATGCACATACCACAAAACAACATGAGGGCTAGTTTGACCGTCTTTTTAGAAGTAGAGGCTGGCATCTTTCATCACCTTTTCTGACACGTATCAACTCACTTTGGCTCTTCACTTCTTTCACTCTCTCCAGGCTCGATACAAAAACACACGCCTCATATGCACATCCATGCTCATACGCCACACACACTCACCCAGGAGAGTATTCCCACATAGAGAAAGCCGCAATACATCGAGTATATTCAATATATGGCCCATCTAATAAGTGATTGAAAGCCTACAAATTCCAATAAATAATGGTGCATTTTAAACAGTTAATAGATAAAGCATTGGTTCACAGAAGCTGCTGATGTCTCTTAATTACCTACATTTTAGAGGTGATGTCTTTTTTTTCTTCCTGCCTACTGCTCCTTTATTGTATTTCCTTCGCCTCTCTTCTTATCCTTATTTTTCATCTGCATCTCTCCCTACACTTCTCCTTTCCTCCCCTCCGTCCTTTCCTATCTTATCTCTCTCTTTCCTTCTCTGGCCGGCCTTCTTCACCTCCCCGTCACCTCTCCACTGCTCTTATCTCTGCCTTGGTGACATTATCGGTGCCAGGGGCCAAATTCTGAGTGACAGATCGACTGACTGATACGGGCACAGGTTTATACAGGCTCAGAGATAGATAGCAAGCCATGTAGATTAGCTGGCAGGCACACTTGTAGTCATAAACCTCTAAAAGGAGAGCGAGAGAGAGAGAGAGAGGCAGTCAGACACATGGACAGACGGGGCAGCTGGCAGACTCACGTCTTGGTAGGCTTCACCAGCAGAAGAGAAGCAGACTAAACGGCTGTGGCTATCAAGAAGGGAGACATTTGAGACATGTAGTTGATACGCAGCGTCGCGTAACCAGAGTGACTTACAATAGCAGAATAAGTCGAAACGCAGAAGACAGATAGGTTGACAGATGAGAGAAACAGGAATGTAATGTGTGTCTCTCACGGTGGATATGGAGCCAGGAGGGGCAGCAGCAGACATCCCAAACATGACGGGCATGTAGTTAGCTATACACTTTCCACTGCTGACCACCCAAATCGACTCACACAGGCGTCAGCATGGAGACCACCAGCGCTCCATGTGTGTGTGTGTGCTCTGTGCAAGTGTTCATGTACAAATCTGTTTGATTCAGTCTGTCTGTCTCCATGGTTGTGTGTGTGCACATTAACATCATCTCCAGGCAACAGGTCAGCTCTGTGATTGGTCGGAGGCTGCGGAGCCCCACCCACTCGACTATGCATATCGATGCCGAGTGTCATTACTGTATGACACTCAGCGAGAGTAACATGAATCTGCTCTGAACACATTTTAGCACAAGTACATGCTTCAGTACACATTAGTTTTGAAGGATATTAATCCAAACTGTGTATAGAATATAAATGGAATCAAAATAGAGCAGGATGTTTTTTAATATATGCACACATTTAACCCATTTAACCCACTGGAATGTTATATTTAATTTCATTTTTGGCTGAGTTTTTCTTATTATACTATATCTGGTCTGTGGGCATATGCAATTATATTTTACGGGGCTCCAGAGTGTGCATTTGCGACCAAAAAAATGTGTCTAGTGCGAACGGTGCTGAATGGCCCAGCCCAGACCGGCATCTTTGGCGGAGGTAACCATAGGTAGACTGTTAAACTTACTAGTATCGGCGCGTCCAGGGGACCCACCCTATCTTTTCCCTGATAACACTACATTGTGAACAACAAATCTGTTTTGAAATCAGCAGGACGAGAGCTAGTCAACGGGAGGTGCCATTGATTTAATCATGATGCGTTCAGGCTCTATTCAGTAAAGATGAGTATTGGGCTATGGTAAATACTAACGTTACCAAGATGTGTTCAAATGTAATCTTATAAAATGTAGTTTTTGGCGAGAAACTTGAATAAATCCAGTTGTTTGAAGGAGATTTTTTCGCAGCAATATAAAGTAAATAATAGAGAGGGACTTATGACCGGTTTAACTTCCTAACAAAACCAATATGCAAACGGTAATAAAGGAGTGGATGTTGAAGTACATGTGATTTATTGTTTTTGTTACCTCGGTATCAAATTGGTATCGGGAATCATGGAATTTCACCGGTATTGGTATCGATTATTACATTTCTAGTGTCATGACATCCTTAATGTAGGCCCATGGGAACTGACAAAACGCTTAAAATGTATTATTGCGGCGCCAAAAGGCATGGTGAAAAGTTTCGGGTGCACCTAAATGAAAAAGTTAAGCACACCGGTCTAAAAAGTTAGGTTGGAGCCCGGGTTTAGGAAAAAACAGTAGTCTCATGTACCCAAATGGGTAGATTTGTAAATGATGAGAAACAAATGTAGACAGAAAGATAAAATGTAATACCTCATAATGTTAGCTATGTGGACGACACATGTTTGTGTACTTGCTTTCCACTGGGCTCAAGACATCGATATCTATTAACGGGACAGTACTGGATTACCACAGCTGAGTGTGCGTGTGTGTGTGTGTTTGTGTGCATGTTAACTGAGCCCTAGCCTCCTTAAAACTGTCACATGTCACTTATATTCTGCTGCTATGTGATCTTTGGCCGGGATGGGCTGTTGGCTGTGTGTGTGTGTGTGTGCGACTCTCCCCTCTCTTCCTCTCTGGTCCAAAACAAATAGTTTTCAGCAGGTTTTCATGAATATTTAAGTCATTTAGTCAACAGAAACTGGCAATAAGAGCAGTGCTAGTATTTGCTGATGAGTTCTTATTAAAAGACATGAAAAGAACATCACAAACCAAACAGAAACGGCAAACTCTAGCATGGTGTTCTTATTGTGATTTCAGACAGAGCGAGAGCGTAGAACTGCTAATGCCTTGCTGGCAAATCATATTTATTTCACTAATTTCCTTTCATAACGTTATGGAGTTTTTACTGGTTCATATGTTTAACTTGCTAGCGCTGAAAATATTAACAAAATGCCCTTATCTTTCTTTCCATTGGCCACACAATATTTGCCCTTGCCATGATGTGATGCATTAAATGACATCACATTGCCTGGGATAAAGACCCAAACTGCATTTAGTAAGAGTTTAGCCATGGGAAACTGTGGTTAGGGTAATGGATCTGTACTGACATACAACTGTTCACGTTTGTTGCAATGCCAAATATAACTGTTTTTTTATTTTCTTAGACAATAGGAAACTTCTGTGTTAAACTTCTTAAAGCGTTGAGTTTTCTTACGCCATCATTGTGTCATTTTCTTTTCCAGACGAGGTCCGTTGGATCCAGCTGACTACCCAATGCAGCCCTGGTCAGGTCATTACCCCGGACCTCCCCAGGTCCCACAGGGATACCCTCAGTCCCCGTCCTACCCTAACCCCAACTCCCAGTCTGCCCCGTCCTATCCTAACCCCAACTCCCAGTCTGCCCCGTCCTACTCCGGCTACCCACCCGGTCAGCCATATGCACGGCCAGTTGACCCTCGGGGCGTCGACCCTGGGTACTACCCCCACCCGAGGTAATTAAATGCAAAGAAGTTGCTTTATATCACATGATCCATAATGCTGTCAACCCGGTCTCATGGGAAGGCATAGAAATAGCACATCACATTACATTCTGTGTGTCCTGAGGACGCATTTTAGACTTTTAACATGTCATTTGTACACTACAAACTATGGTAACGTCCGCATTTAGGTTAAGGCAACAAAACCACTCACTTAGGTTTAGGAAAAACATCATGGTTGGACTTAAGATAAGTAAACACCGGTCTCAAACACCGGTCTCCTGGTTGAGTGTCCTGTGTTTGTTGGACCCATTACCTCCTCACCCGCCCACCTTAAGCAGTCTTTCTCACTTTTTATTCTACGTCATTAACTCTGAGCGCAGCATAATTACTCAGATGCATTTACATTGCAGTCAGTACAGACTACATAGTTTACAAATGACACGCCAAAAGCAAGAACGGCGTTCTTCTTGCACGCTAAATGCCATGCGAGTTATTGGGTCATTCATACGCCTTTTCGTGCAACGCTGTACACAGAAGTTGAAACATGAGTTAGAAATGCACAGCAGTCTGAAAGCGAGGCCAGACTTCTCAACTTCAGCTTTTATTACACTGTTAAATCATTCATCCAGTGTTTTATTGTGAAACAGCACACATGTTAGTTGTCATAGTGATAATGGTGGACTTCCTGCTTTCTGCTCCTAGCTCCCAGCAGAGAGGCCCGTTGCGGCAGGATGTCCCCCCGTCTCCTACCCCTCCACTTCGTGGACTACGGTACGACACTATGACGCGTTCGACCGCGGGTGGAGGTTACAGGTAGGGGCCATGTGTGGATGGAGATGATCCCAGGTAAATCTGAGACACAAAATCCTCCTTTGTTTTACAAATGACAACATCTCTTTGTACAAAATGAACATCATTTGGAATTAGTACATTTTAAGTTAAACCTCAAAAACTGACCATGAGAACACGTTTGATTGGTTACAGGCACCTGGTGGATCCCAGTCCAGACCAGTATGTTTATACTGGGGAGGGAGGAAGACAGCAACAACAAACACACCCAAGACAGAAGAATGCCATGACTGCAGCTGTGTAGACGAATGAGGTCCAGAGATGAAAATGAGCAGCACGCCTAACTGCTTTGTGTTGTGCAGCTCTTCTGCTTACGGTACTCCAATGAAACACAGTTGGAACCTCTTAATGGTGTGATTTGAATCACCATCATTATCAAACACCGTCTACGCTGTTTGAAGTATATGGTAATACACAGACAAGCAAGGTAAAGGAGGTTAATTATAGAGTGGCCGGCGTGATGCATAATGTCTTGTTGTTTGAAGTTATTTAAATTGCTTTGAGTCTTCCCACAGTATAAAATTAGCAGGGTTTTTACTTTTCACTATACTCTGATTAAGTCGCCTCTTTCAGGAATCAGTCAGAGCCACAGAGGTAATTGGATCCATTTAAATTAAGACATACATGCTGCGCTACACACTCTCATATTGTACCTGGTGGTTTCACTGCTGCCGCTCCACGACCAAGACAAAATAGAAGATATTCCACAATATAACATGTGACATGTTAACCAGGTGGCCATTCACAGAATGAAATGACACCCTTTAGTGTTAGTTTCCGATAAAGCCAAATTTATTCTTGAGACTGAAGCAATTTGTGTTTACAAAGACGTGATCGTTAAGCCGCCCACATGTGATCAGCGGTAAAATCGCTCTGCGCTGGCTGTGCCATTGTTTTCCTATGGGGAGAGCGGTGCCGCCTGATTAGGGGGAAGCGCTACCCTTGGCGTGGCATACTGGCGTACTCCTCGCTGCGGTCAAAGATCAAATTCTTTCAACTTTGACCTTGGTTGCCGCTGACCTTTCAAAGCCCAGCCAACGAGATAGACAACCCTAGAAACAGTGAATGGCGTCCACTTTTTGACGACATATTATACCTGTGTTGCGCTTTGCCTCTGCAAGGTTCTGCGCCCGGCCTCGCAGTGAGCGAAGAGCAAATTTCTTGTCATGTGAAGGCAGCTTAAGGCTTTTAGTTTCTTCTTGAGGATGAGTTGAGATGAAGAAGATGATGGAAAATGTTTCTGCATTCCACCACTGTGTGAATAGCAACGAATTAGTCGGAAGATATCATTCTTTATAACAAACAAACAAAATCCATTATATCCATTCATGCCAGAATAACAATCAATAATCTACATTATTAAATGAAGTACATTTTGAGACCTATTATCTCAGTTTGCCAAACAGGGAGAACGCCACTATACCAATCTTTATGAAAGTACAGATTTTGTACTTGTGACTGATGTATCACATACAGTATTGTTTAGTCCATGAATCATGGTAGCATTTGAATAAATGAAGTGCTTTAAACTACAGAAGAGCACTGTATGAATTACCTTTACATGTAATAATCTGTTTTTAATAACGCTATAACTGCCTTTCATTTTTATCCTAAATATTTCTCTCAATAGGGATGAATTTAAATATATATTTTTAGCACAGGATTATGTATAATCCGACTCTGAAGCCACACCTGACTGTTGGTTTACAGCATTTATGAATGACTGTTCCTGCTTTAAAATGATCCCAGGAACATTTTAATCCACTTTGAAGAAGTACTGAATCTCAAATCTACATTAATTTATATTAATTGCAGTCCATGTCACCATTATTAGACTTGTGTTTGTCTTTGAATAGTTATTTAAAGTGACCTCTACTCGAATGTATGGAAACTTCACAGTAATCAGTACTTAATCCATGGCACAACCTGTGTTTATTGAATCAGTCCAGTGTGATTGGAGTTTTTGCTCACTATTTGGTTTTTCATCAGACATCCAATTCAGAGATAATCAAATGCTTTAAACGAAAAGCTGACAACAACATTTTTTCAAAATTTCATCAGAGCGCTAACATCATCCTACGAACTTTGACATTCTGGAAGAAGCTCCAATAAGAACAAAACGACCATTTTATAATAAAGCTGAGAGCTGCTGTCAAATTGCAACCCAGTCGAGGCAACACACACCAAAGCATGATTATTCCAACGCTTCGTTTTATAACGTTACAGCTTTTTATCGCTGCCTTGTTCTCTAATGGGAGTAGATCAATTATCGGGGGAAGAGCACATATGAATGGAAAAGGTGGAATAGTTCTTTATTTCATAAACTTTAACCAAACCACTACAATAGGCTACTTTGTTACATCAGTCTTGTACCAGTGTTTATGCCTTGGAGATGTCCACACTATTGGGTAAACCCAGGCGGCAACCTCCGGTGAAAAGTGAAGCCAAACTGAAGTGCCTTCATTCTTTCCAACAGCCAGCAGGGGGCGACTCCTCTGGTTGCAAAAAGAAGTCTGATTGTATAGAAGTCTATGAGAAAAAAGAGCCTACTTCTGACTTGATTTATTCCCTCAGTAAACATTGTAAACATGAGTTTATGGTTTCAATCACTAGTTTCAAGTCTTCTTCAATGCAGCATGATGTTCATTTAGTAAATGATGGTCCCATTTAGAGTCAAATAGACCATAAAGCAGGGGATGCTTTAGGGCGTGGCTACCTTGTGATTGACAGGTCACTACCACGGCGTTGTCCGGTCTGGGAGTTGTCCGAGTTTTTGTGTTATTTTAACCTTTTCACAGTGTGTTTTCAGTTCATGAATGTTATTTGTAACTTTTTTGGTCGCCTTATTCAGCATTCGGTTGTACTTAGCTTCACCCTCTCGTGTCACTTCTGGTTCCAAGAAACCAAGATAGTGATGGCCAAAATGCTGAACTCAAGGCTTCATAACCGTAGTCCACAAACCAATGGGTTCACATACTTCTTATATTTTAACTATATGTTTAACTCAGAGCTCACTTTCACTCTGTATTACTTAGCAGCCTCTTTCACTCTGTGTTGTCTGTGTATGCCATGTACTGTTCTGTAGTTTTTTTGCGATGGGTGTTCATGGCACATCTCTGTGACCTGGTGGCGTAGGCGTCACCGTGTGGTGAAGTGCTCACAAGTCCTGTTGAAACATGGATTGAGCTTCAGAGTGCTCTTCTCAGTGCTGCGCCACAGTGTATATCCATTTAGCCACTTACTAAACCGTCAATTAAGTGTAACTAAGAGTTAGAGTCCAGCTCAACATTTCTGTGTTTCACTCCACAGAGCTCAGCAGTATTCATTTCAATGGAGATTAAATGTTTAAAATGACATTTCAGGATTAGCTGAATTGCATTTCTGTTAATATGACTGAGGATGAAATCCCACTGAAGTGAATGTAAGAATGAAGTGATATGACTGAAGCCCATGCAGAACAATGTCTCACAAACCATCTCATTTGCTTGTTTGTTCGACAGACCTGGATCTTGATTGGAAAGAGGAAAGTAGAACGGTTAACAAATGTAGAAAGACAGAGAAAAGAGGGAAGAAAGGAATAGAATAGATAGGAAGAGAAGGAAGGAAAAATGAAGGAAAAGAACGCAGAGAGGGAAGAAGGATTAAAGAAAGAAGTAATAGAATGAAAATATGCATGCAGGGAGGTGGAAGAAATGCAGTGCGAGGCCAAAGCCTTTATAGTTCACGTTGGTTTGATTCAGAGAGTTTTCAAAGAAGAACAGAGCAGAGAAGAAGGATGAAAGTTCATAAATCAGTTGTTCTGCAGTAGGAGGAGGGTTACAGGAGTGGGCTCTGTATTGACTGAATGTAGTGACTTTGGGAATTACTTACAAATGTGTTTCTTTTTCATGCTGTTATCGTTTTTTTTATAAGCACCAGAATGGAAATCAAACTTCCAAATAAAACTGTCAAGGTATGACTGAAAGTACAATAATAATAAAGCACAGTTTTGCCTGGCGGTCAAGTATAGAGACGTGACACCACAATAGTTCACATGCCCCTTTAGATCATTCACTCCAAACCTTCAGCGTCGTGATACAACGCACAAGGCTGCCATGGGTTTCTGCCCAAGTATTAGATCACGTTGACTCCCAGGACCTTCAGGGTGATGAGACATTACAACTAATGATGTACATTGCTGAATTAAACCAAAACAAAAAGAGTTATGTTCATTACCAAAAAGGTCAATTTCATTATTTTGGATAATTCTAGCTGCCTATGTGAGAAAATGATCTACTGGGGCCAGATGGACGATTCTGGTGTCATCATTCCAAAAACGTATTGCACCTCTTTAATGCAGAAGATGTCGTCTTAACTGTGTGTATCTGAATGCTGGCTGGGTGAGCTGCAGTATATTGAGATGTGCACATTACATGAAGGTGAATTATTGTTACTCCTCTGATACTGGTACGTAATGTCACATGTATGTTACTCTGCAAAAGCATTTATTTTGTATGTATTTCTTTTTTAATGATAGTTAGTGTTGTTGGCTGGTCACACCGGAGCCACAGAGTGTTTGACCACTGTTAACCATGCTACTGTTAGAAAGAAAAATTCAGTTAATGTCGCTTTTTATCAGTTTTGTATATACTGTAGGCAATTTACATACAAATAATTGAATGTAAAAGCAATTTTTCAACTTGCTTTTCTAAAAAAATTGGAAGAAAAATACATTTTATGCCAGTTTGCATAGCATTGTTAACATGTCAAACATTGTGGCTCTGGTGTTTGGCAGTACAGTATGAGTTGCACAAGCTGAAGGTACTAACCAGAGTCTTCTATATGAAGAGCACTGGTACTACTGGTCCTCCCAGTAAAGAGACCAGCGTATGAAGGAGCCAACTAAACAACCTCTTTGCCTTAGAAGTATACCACTTTTTTATTAAACTGCTTGTATCCAAATAAAATCCACAATTCTCATTTTATAATGTCGTAACAATAACAATGACTTCTATTACTGTTTTCTTACATTTTATATTTATGTATATAACATCTTTTTTTGCATTAAAATATTCATTTTAAAGCCAAAGATGTCAAATGTTTTTTAACATGTCTCTTTTTAAGCCTGCCCAGCACATCTGCTGAGGTTAATTAAATATGAGTCAGGAGAAATGATTTCCCTCATGTCCCCCATTCCCTGCAAGGTGAATCATTAACATTGCCAACCCAATTTAGTCCATCATTTAAGCTGCTGATAAATTGTACCTTTGTGATAAGAGATAGATGTTGGCCCTAAATTAATGCAAGACTAATTATCAATTAGAAAAAGAAGATAAGGTACACTGATTGCGGCACAAAGTTTTTTTTTTTTAGTTTCTCTGGCGTATAGAGCCATCCCACTGCTAGGTCACATCCCTCCCATTAATAAGCATTTAGTCACAGCCTGTGGCTTAAGGTGCTTTCTTATTTATCAGACACCGAGGGTGCTGGACTCAGAGAAGTTGGTAGTAATGAGACACAGTGGCCAAGGGAACGTTTTATCAGTCAAGGCTTAATTAGCATATCCCAGACTTCTCGGCCAATGGGGAGACGGAGAGGAAGTAATTAAATTCTCCTGAGTCACTGCCAAGGTTCGTTCTGTGCACAGTGTTCAGTATGGATCTACAAAGTGTGTCTGTGTGTATTCAGCGTTCAATATTCTGATTATAATGGCTATTTAAGTCCTGCTGTTTGTGCTAATGCATGTGAGAGCTTAAAGCAGTTACAGAGATTAATTGCAGAGTGCTTCTGGACTCTTCTCTCGTCTCGTCTGAATCAAACATGTCACTGAAATGGAGCAAATGAAAAGAGTAGTTTGGAAGAACTGAACTGTTCTGCTATACAAAATAGTGCAGCTGTTGTCAAGTTCTTCCCAGATCCCTCAAAAATGAATCCATCAAGTCACTGGTTGCTTCTTCATCCGTTCTCTCCTTTTCAAATGTTGGTTTTCTGGACCTTTGTGCTGATTCCCACCACAGATCCATTTGGCCATTCAGCATGGAAGTGTTGGATTGTTTGTCCCTCCAGTGACAACAACACCAGCTTGTCCATCATCTCTCTCTTTTGGAGATGACTTCAAATCTGTCTTGATTCTGCTTAGACACACTGAGAATCCTCACTGCACTTTGCATACATGTACTGCTTTCAGAAGCTTGAAGCTTAGGACTAGTCCACATGTATACACGGGTTTTTTTGTAAACAGCGTTTTTCCTCCTTCGTTCTCCAAAAAACCCCGTCCACACAAGCACGTTTTTTAAATAATCTCCGTCCAGATGAAAATGCAAAAACACAATTGAAGCACTGTCAAGTAGCGGTGACATCAGTAGCGCATTCTGACGCCTCTGTTCCTTAATATAGTGGAAGGGTAAATGTACACGTGGCCACGTCCACCGTTCATGGATGTATTTATGCCGCCTTACAAAGGAGATAACGGTGCACACTCTGATGTTACAAGCCTGTTTTCCCTGTCTACAAGTCAACTCTGAAAACAGAGTTTCTGAAGATCTTCATGCTGCCGTAGTTTCAAAAAACTCAGTTTTCAGTGACCTAAAAAGCCGTTTGGGTGTGGACAAAAGGCAAAACACAGAAAAAGCTACATTTGCAAAAATTCCTGTGTAATGTATTGTTTTGTTTCACCTTACTGTATAGATGAGTCCTTATGGTTCTCACGAACCCACTTCCTAAAACTCAGCTGTGCGGGATTTCTGCAGTTTGGAAAAGATGATGGAAACTCATGTTTAAAATTCTTCCATTTGTCTGTTATGTCCTCAAACTTTCAGAAGCCCGAGAAGCTAATAGTATAACAGAGCTCTGTTTCTGGGAAACTCTTCTAGTGGTCTCAGTCGCTTAATGCAGCTTTAATTGACGTGTAATCTGATTATGACTGATCCTACAGTAACTTCCTTGGTTTCCTGACAGACTCGCTGACTGCAGCCCTGTCTCCTAAAAATTGCATGAATTGTGAATCACGTTTCGAAGGGAAACTTATTTTGTCGTTGATTACGTTTTTTGACGTATCACAAATACGTTTGTGATGATAGTCCACATACGGAGGAGGTTGTGATGTTGGATGGGTCACTGTTTGTGTCCCGTGTGACACTAAAAGTCAACATCTACTTATTTTAATTTACGTCTGTAGCTTAATAACGTAACAGATATAGTCATTTTAAGCCAAACAATTATATTTCTTCACTAAACCTAAAAAAGTAGTTTGTTGCGTTTTTGTTTTGTTTCAATTTTGTCGTTTTAGGTCAAACCATGAAGTTTTTGGGGTTTTTTATAAATCTAAACAAGTAGTTTTATTGTCGTTTTTTAATGTTTTGTTTCAATTTACAATGTTAACCACATGTTTAAAACTGCTTAAAACAACCGTAATGCAGGAGAAAATAGCCTACGTTTCCCTCGAAATGTACTTGAGAATGCAGTGTAGTTGTACGGGAACATGATTTTGTCGGAGACAGGGTTGCTGACTGAGTGGCCTCGTGCTGGTGATTTCTCTGACTGACGCTGTGTTTTAGAGACTGTCAAACAGCCTGGTTGACGCGCTGACTGACTGTGTGAAGTAGTCACTGACTGACTGGTGTGTAATTGCTCCGACCTCCCTCCCAGGGCACGTTTGGCATGCTGTAATTATTAGCAGTTATTATTAGTAGTTTTAATAATCATTGGAAGCCATTGTAATTAGGATTTCCTATTATGAGTGGCTGCCAGTTAGTGGACGTGTGTGTGCGTGTGTGTGAGTGTGTGTGTGTGTGTGTGTCTGCTTAGCAAGGTATTGTTCAGTTGCAGCTATAACTGGCAGCCTGCCAGCCTGCTTTTTGTTCCCTTGACTTCTGATTGTTTTCCGTTGCACCGTGTGTTTGAAGGCCGTCCTTGGAGCTGCCAGACCTCCAAAATCCTCATTAATTATTGTCAACTTACCGTCTTGTTTCCTCCATGAGTGTGGACTAATGATTCAAGTGTGACAAGCACCGATCACAATCGGAAGTGTTTTATGTGCACACACACAAACATCCATTTTAAATATTTGAATACAAATCTGCCACAGTCTTCAGGTTCGTTGGAATTTCACTGAGTTCAAATGGTTATTGACTGAAACTTCAATACTGTATAAATCAGCATTAATAAACGGAAGTGATACACAAGGCCAAATGTCTGTTTTCCATTAAGTCATCACATTTGGTCATCCGATTCAGCGGTTTGTGGGCACAGTTTGGGAAATGTTGTGTTTTGGGCGGGGTTGTTTTTGAGGGTTATGAGGTCTCTTGGACAAAGATGCAGTTCAAAGACCGGTCAGTGCGGTGTTTTTTTAGAAAGTTGTTTTAACTTTGTGTGTTTTCGTTTCAGTCAGGAAATAAAAGCCCGTTCTCATTCCCAGGGCGTCAAATGCAGGCGCTTGCACTCCGATTATTAAAGGCACCGTTTAGCGCCGGTAGGAGACGCACCTGGCTTTACAAACCCATCTGCGGCAACAGTAAACGCTCGGAGAAAGTGATGTGGTGATGTGGTTTAAAGAGTGAAAGAGACATAGGGCTGGAGGAGAAGTGGATGGGTCCAACAAACACAGGGCTTTCATCCAGAAGACCACTGTTTGTGTCCTGTGAATTTCACTTTCACATTACAATCAGCTGTTCGTTCATGTCCTGTGTTCACAACGTTCAGTTTCATTTTCACTTTAGTAGTTTTAAGCCCAACCCAACTTGTTTTTTTCCTAAACCTAACTAAGTGGTTTTGTTGCCTAAACCTAAGCAAGTGGTTTTGTTTAATTCATAACATTAAACACGTGTTTACTGCGACCGAAAAGTGACGTTGAGGGGTCTGACAAAGCATCATTATGTGACGAGTTGGGATGAGAACGTGTTGCACAGCAAATAAGGTATAGTGAGTCGGACTTTACTAAAAAATCTAGCATCCATGTCACATTCAAGCGCAGTCTGCAAGTCTTAAAGCAAAGCTACAGTATATGAACTTGGGAACCAGTTTTATATGTCAACAGGTTGTGACCAGTTCAACCAAATCAATTTTTTCCTGATCTAAATCATTTTTAGAGGCCTGAACATGCCGGTCACACGTGCAAAATTAACATTTGCCTCCCGTTCACTTCCATTCTGTGCGAGCAAAGGGGAAAAGAAACAGTTGCTTCCGGTGGAGAAGCAAATTTGGTGAACTTTCAGGTGAATATTGCCTCGGTGGGCGATGTGTATTTACGCATGTGTGACTGTGCCTTGATTCACAAGAAAAAAATATGCCAGAATTAGAAAAATGCGTTTAAAAAAAACACGTTTTGTTTTGCAAAAATATGTTTTCCACTTTCCGATCACGTTTTTCAGAGGTCATGACACCCATGTTGGGAAACACTGTGGGAATGCGTGGGACAAGCTGATGACCACATACAAAAAGCAGAGAAAGAGCAGAAGTGGAAGTGTTGATTATGGCAAATTCAGTGTTTGTGTGTGTTTGTGTCAGTCCTAAGACACACATCCTGACAGGGTCATGGACAGTGTTTTAAGAATACTGAGTGTGTCCTATCAAGTGTTTGTGTGTAAAAAAATTACATTTCCTCTGTCCCCTGTGCACAGTAATGACTTGTGGTAAACTCCACTGGCAGCTGTTTCCCCTTTTCCCGTCCTACACACACACACACACACACACACACAAACACACACACACTGCAACCCAGTGGTAACCTTGAGGCATCTTGCTAGCAGTACACATACTGTACTCTACAGGGTTTCTCTCCTGCTGGATCCTCCAGGCGGGTGAAGAGGTGAGGGTGACTGGCTGTGCGTGCCAGGCTCCATCCACAGCGCCGGGCCACTCTGGGAGGGATATCTCGGTGTTTTTGGTTGTTTACCAGCTTTGTCTCGTGGTGCAAGTTCACCCTGGGACTCTCGGGACACAGAGAGAGCAGCCAGGAGTTATACACTAAACATAATTCAGGTTGGCTACAAACTCCCACTCCCACAAACTCAAAGCCTCGTAAAGTTGTCGCTATCTCCATGTAAGGCAGCTGAAGTGGCTGTGAACCTGAACCTGGAGGAGTATGCCACCGCTATACATGTGGCTTCCTTAGTGATCACACAAACACAGAAACAACACTGCAGGAAGAAAGAAAACACTTTGCTCTTGGTTTATATTTATACACCTTGTACTTATGCGTACCTTCTCTTTCTCCATGCTCCTATAGCAACTACTGTACATTTGACCTGCGTGTCTTAGAGAGAAAACACTGATTCTTTCGCTAAACCTTTTACATAAGCAAAATCTCAGGTCCTTTTTTGAAAACAGATGCTTTTTTTATATTCCTTTTGCGTAATGTGAGGTAAAAACATGTTTTACTGGTCAATTTTGGGCTATTTTCCCTTCCATTACATGTCTTCTTTCAGATAAGTGGAAAGAAAACATCCAAAATACACATTTAGGTGTTTATTTTACTACTTTGTCTATTTGCATCTGTAGATTTCTTTTAAATTCACCCAAAGCTAGCATTAAATAATGCCTCATTTGCATATTTAAACATCCATTTTTTTTAAAACGTGTAATACAAAAAGAAATTGTCTTAATGTAAATAATCAACTGGGGAAGTTTCATTGTGATAGATTTTAGTTAAATGTTTTAACCTATTCTCCTGTGTCTCCCATTAATTCCTTTAAACTCAAACTGAACTTAAAAGACCTTTTCAATGCACCTTCTTACTCTGGCTCCATGTTTCCTACAGTATTATCTATATGTACCAGGAAAAGAAAAGAAAAGCAGTGAAAACTGTAAAGATAAACAATAATTTCAGTTTGCTACTGAACAAGTTAAATTATTTTTTCTTGGCTGGTTGAAACCAAAACAAAAGAATGATGCCGCTACGGTTAACCAGAAATACATCTTGGATGTGGCATCAGTTCAGTTCAATGAGGACTATTGTTACAGCTGTATTGTGGTTTTTATCAAAAGGTTTCAACTCCTTTGTGGAGCTTTGAGTGTCAACTCAGTTTTCACTCTCAACGTGCACACTTACAGATATTAATACACACACTATGCAACACCTGTGCATTTCTTCCTGATGTTCAACAACCACATAATTCGTCTCTGCGGCACTGTTTAGTTTGTGAGGAGAAGCTGATAAAAGGAGTAATGACACCCATCAGAGAGAAAAGAGGACGACTGCTGCTTTTCCTCTGAAAGGGAAATGAAGTTGCTTTATTCACCTCAGCAATTGTCTGCTTTTCTGTCATCTTGTTTCCTTTTCTCCACAGCAAAGTTACAAACCACCAAACAGTCTTTTCATTAGTGTGATTCTCTTGTCCCTTTCTATCTACATTCCCCATCACTCTTTAATGCTTTTCTTTTATTCACTCATGCGTCTTTCTAAAGTTTTTCTGACCTTGTTATATGACGAAGTTTAAACAGAAAATGTGCTATCTGTTTTTTTTGCTGCTGTAATCATTTAAAGAAATTATAAAAATGGCTTGAATTTCCCATTAATGCTAATGCGTCAGTGGAAGTTTCCAGTGGAGTCTGAAAGGATTCCATTGACTCTGCGGTCAAGAAACAAATTCAGCACACGAGCCGACACGAAATTTCAATTAGAGGAAGAAAACAGTTGTGGAGTTACATGGCTGTCAGTCAGCAGCTGTGACAGCTTTGCCATTGTCTTATCTGACAAATGATAACAGTGTTTTTTTTGTGAATAATATTTAGTTTTCTAAAATAATTACAATAGAATAAGCCGAAAAGAAAAGCTATAATCACACTGAAATGACCAACGTTGCTAATGATGTACTATAAATGACCAGTCAAGTCAGTTTATTTATAGAAAACATATAAAAACAACAGATGTCGACCAAACAGCTTTACAGAGAGACGGCAATTACAATCAGACAAAAGCACAAAACTAAAGTGCATCTTAATGAAAAGCTACAAAATAATGGGTGAAATAATAATTACCTCAAACTATGGATGCACCGATACCGGATCGGATATCGGGCCGATACTGACTCAAATATCTAGATCAGGTATCGGTGACAACGGGCCGATCTATTCAATTTAATTCTATTTTTATATACTATATTCATGATATACTGAAATGTTATTTGCGGTTTAAATTTTGATCAATTTGTTGCTGCATTAAAAAGGTTTACAATTGAATTATAATTCCTGTTAATTTTGAAGATGTTTTTTACCAAATAGCTGGTGTAAGATTTATTATTTTAATAATAATTAAATACATGTATATGTATTTATTTGTTACATTTTGTAAGCTTATTAATGAAACACTAGTATGGTATTGGTACTCGGTATCAGCCAGTATTGGGACTGAAAAAGTCAAATAGGTGCATCCCTTACCTTGGGAAAATAAATAAATAAATATATGTATCTATATCTATATATATATCTATATATATATCTATATATATAGATATAGATATATATATTTATATATATCTATATCTATATATATAGATAGATATTTATATATATATATATGGATATATGTATATATCTATATATATATTAATATATATTTATTTGTATTATTTTTATATATACATATTTATTCTCTCTCTCTATATATATATATAATTATTTAATAATTGATTTTTATTATCTTTATATTTTTTTTATTATTTTTATATTCATTCTTTATATATATATGTTCAATAATTATTATTTTCTTGCCAATCTGCTGCTTCACACTTCAGTCCAATAGGTGATCTAAACTGGTTTGCAACCTCAAATAAACACCAAAGAAGAAGAAGAAGAAGAAGAAGAAGAAGAAGAAGAAGAAGGAGAAGAAGGAGAAGAAGAAGGAAGAGGCCTCGCCTCCTGACTACTGGTAGTGACAGCAGCTGTTGAATTTGACATTTAGCAATTTTAAATAAATGTTTATCTGTTTATTATCTACGTCAACCAGTTAAAGAACAGTTACTACGAGCACACGGATGCATTCCTTCATAGTGTCACCAGATAACACGGTCCCTCATTTACCTGCAACACCTGTAGCCTGCATTGAGGGTCGCCTGAGGAGCAGCAGGAAGAGATCCTTCTCTTGCGCCACTTTCTCCTCAACAAGTGTCAACTAATAACGACACGCAGCGGGATGTGCTGTAGGCCTGATGCTGAAAGACTCTTTAACTGTCATCAGGACTTGATATCAGACTGAACTCTGTGTCTCTGCTCTCCTTCCAGAGGAACACCTAACAACACCAAACCCTGTTGTCTCCTGCTGGAATCAGCAAAAGTAAGCTACTTTACAATTTTGGAATATTAGTGGCCTATTTCTGTATTATTGTTTATTGTTTGGTGGTGTTGTGATATGTGGCCACCATGCCAGTCTATATGTTAAAGCGTATTTTGTATGTTAATGCAGGTGCTTTATGCTTTATGATCCATAAACTTGATCAATGATGCTGTGTGTTTAATATGTGGCCGCTGTGCCAGGCGATGTGATGCTGGTAATGTTTGTCTTGTTGGATCAGAATCAGCTTCATCGTTCAGGTATGAGTAGGCCTGCACATAGAGGCTACCAGGAATTAGACTGTGGTTGTTTTGCTCTCATTGTACATAGAAATGCAGCTAAAAACAAGGTCAACAAAGCTGAACAAGAGTAAAGAAAGCAGATACATATGTAGAGCCTATATAAAAATAATACAAGGAGCAATAACATCCAGTGTGTCAGGCTGTTTCTGTAAATTGTAAACAATAATACAGTAGTGCAAATTGCAAATATGCTGCAATAGATATTGAATGATTAATGTAACAGGTTGCTTTAGGCTATATACATGATGTAGGTGCATATGTACAGTATGCATGTATACATGTCAGGTGTAGGGCTGCTATTGTGATTATTTTGATTGATATTGCAGTATGTTTTGCGATATTAGAGGGAATAATTATTTTTAAATTATTCTCAATTTCATTGAAAAATGATTCTGGTGTGATTTTTGCAGGGATCCGTATCAAACAAAGATGTTTCATTAAGTCTATAGAATATGATGTGTAGGCCGGGACCACAATATTTAATTTAAAATGGTATTTTGACACACATTTCACCTTTAACAAATATTGGTCATACTGTGTTTCTGATAAAATTGTGATTAGTTGTGCAGCTCTATAGTCAGGTGCTTGTACCTCTGATGATTGTAATGTATAAGGCTTGTATGAATACACTGTGGTGCATTCAGGCATGTACAGCTGTAATGGTATATTTTGGTAAACATATGCATCTAAGAACCTATTATTAAGTATATGTTTCGGCTTGGACGGGCTAGGCCCACCTGATTTTCTCTGTGCCCACCCACACTGGGATTTCTGCCTATACGCCGCTGCTGCACAGCACCCTAAACAATATGCAGCTCTTTCTGTGAAGGTGACATTTTGGATAGGCAAACCTGATTTTATACTTTCTTCTCCACCTTTGTTCTGGTTTGAGTCCATGTTAAATTGGTACAAAGGTCCCAATTCTGCAAAACTTTGGTTGAACCTGCGGGTCCCTTGGGGCACCCGGTGGCTCAGGCATTTATGGTGCCGATAATGAAGGTTTAAGTCGCTGTTCATTTTGGCACCTGATTTGAATCTAGTTTTAGTCTTTTGACAAATGTATATTAGTTTTAGTCAAATGTTAGTCTTTTGATTTTTGTTAGTTTTAGTCTAGTTCTGTGTACAGACCAGGTGGCAACCTCTGGGTCTGAAAAGTGAAGCCAATGCGGTATGTGTAAGAAGTCTATGAGAAAATGAGCCTACTTCTCTCTTGATTTATTCCCTCAGTAAACATTGTAAACATGAGTTTATGGTCTCATTTGCTAGTTTCAAGTCTTCTTCAATACAGCATGATGTTCATTTAGTAAATTATGGTCCCATTTAGATTCAAATAGACCATAAAGCAGGGGATGCTTTAGGGCGTGGCTGCTTTGTGATTGACAGGTCTCTACCACGGCGTTGTCCGGTCTGGGAGTTGTTCATGTTTTTGTCTTACAACTTTAACCCTTTCACAGTGTGTTTTCAGTTCATGAAAGTTAATTGTAACATTTGAATGTCTTATTCAGCGTTCGGTTACTTAGCTCCACCCTCTAGTGCCACGTCTGGTTACAAATAACCAAGATGGTGACGGCCAAAATACTGAACTTAAGGCTTCAAAACGGCAGTCCACAAACCAAGGGTTGGCGTCACGGTGACTACGTCCTCTTCTTATATACAGTCTGTGTATACAGACCATCAATTCAGGGCCAGAGTGACCCATTTAAACAAACTAGGTTATGTTTAAACTAAACGGATAAATAAGAATACCAGGAAGTTTAAAGCTCTTTTGTTAGGGTCACTACTCCGTCTTTCACACACACACACACAACACACACACACACACATACACACACACACACTTGTTCATACATCCGTGGGGAGCTTTCAGCCTATACACACACACAAATCCCACAGTCAGTTACAGTCAGTCACAGGAATGGGACCAGCATGACATGAGCAATTATAATCTTCCCAAAATACATCTCCCTCTTTACACAATCCCTGTCCGAGCTAATAGACTCCGCAGTCGAGGATTTGTGTTCAAACCGCTGGAGGGAAAGAAGCAAGAGAGGCGACAGTGAAAGAGAGACGGGGTATAAACTTACATGCACAAATATATTCCTGTGTAGTTTCTAATCCTGAGCCACAATATCCCTCTATCTCTGTTCTACTCTGTCATGCTCTTTAAATACAGATTGTCGAGCCGCTGAGTTAATTTCTGTGCAGGGGAATAAGTTAGAGAGGGAATGACAGACTAACAGCCTTGTTATGTTGAGAGACAAGATACTGAAGAAACAAACAAACAGATAAATATGTGTGAAATAGGAGGAATGATTGTGCCCAAACATTTCACAACAAAGCACTCAAGAGACACAAAAGGAGACTTTAGGAAAGGAAAAGAGGAGAGAGGAACGAGGGCTGAAAGAGAGAGAGAGAGAGACGGGCACACAAGGACAGAGAAGAAAAGGATGACAGGAGAATGGAAGATGGAGATAAGTGGCGAGAAAAGGATATTGCACACTTGTTTACGTTCCTTTGTGCTATCCGGTTATACCTCCGATCTGTCATCTCTCCTGCTTTTATTAGTTTTATGAAGACATTCATGTTAGGAGCAATAATGAATCACTGTGGGGATTTAATTTGATGGCAATTCTGAAATTATGAGGCATCTTCGCTTCTTTAAGTGGCACTTAATTTCAGTTTTCCTTTTTTTTGTTTCACAAGTTTACCTTTAATAGCATAGAGCACTGGCTGCACTGAGGATCTTCAGGTCTTTTCTTTCCAGTTTTACAAAGAAATCTTAATTAAATACAAATATAGTCTCTTTCGGTAGAGGTTATCAATATGTTGGAGGTTTCATTTGTACTGTTTCACCTAACTTGTGCTTCTCAATCACCTTTTTGTGCAGGATGTTCTCATTCACAGTTTGTAGCTTTACCTACGAAAAGTAATGCACTGTAATTCATATATATCCCACAAAAGAAATAATCAACGTTATTGTGAACCAGGAAGTATAAAGAATGACAAACGCATTGTAGGTAGGAGGTTTGGGTGGATGGGTGTGTAAAAAATCCACTTCATATTGTTCTCCTCCCATCCCAGCTTCATGCAGTCCTGAACACACCATTCAATGCCTGTATGATGTAGAATGAAATCAGAAACACTTGACATCATGTGTAGCAAATTATTTATTTCAGTTGTGAAAGTGCTGCAGAATAATAATTTGTAAATGTTGACAAAACTTTTCACGGTTTGAGTTGTTGTTGTTGTTGTTGTTGTTGTTGTTGTTGTTGTTGTTCCGACTAGCTTTAGCAGTCGGGAACTCGTATTTCTGATTATTCCGCCACCCCGTGAATGCAGCACAAATGCCCTATCTTGCAATGTTAATGAAAGTGAAACAGCATTGCCACATGTGTCAACAAATCAAGCTGCAATTAAGGATATTTGATACACCACACAGTTGCACCGGCAGGGATACAGTAGTGCACAGATGCCGTTTCCATGGTTGCCACGCATAATGCCTTGCATTTACTCGCAGAGTGCTTGTCTGCATGAGGAGCGCAGTCAAACCCCACGGATTCAAGTGATTACGCAGGTGGAGTGTCGCTCCCCGTCTGAAAAGACTTTAATGCGTGTAAACAAACAGACAGACAAACATAACCTCCTTGGTAGAGGTAACTAACTGTATGTTGACCTGACGTCAGCAGATGTTTTATTTTATTTAATTTGATTTGAAATTATGCATGTATGCATGCATGTGACGAGCGGAAATTTACGTGTGTTGCTGGACATTAATAGGAAAATGCACAAAAAATGAGGAATACCTTTTTGTAAGATATCATGTGAACCGTTGTATGAGGATACGTTGTTTTGTGGAGGTTTTGATACTGACTCAATAAATGTTGGACACAGCCAGACTGAGTTGAACTTGCTTTGTGATGAAGCGTCCCCTCTCCTGTTCAGTCAGGGGACGGGGTTGAATGTTCTAGTTTAGTTTCATTATCAGGTTTAGAATTAGACTCTATAGTATATTTAATAAAACCTTTCACAGCAGCTGGATTCTCATGATGTCACGAGATCATACGAGAGTCACGGGATCAAATGTCACATGAAAATCCATCTCGTCAGGCTCCAAGTAATGGTTTTGTGTCCGGCTAGCCAGACGATGGACCCATCAGCGTCCTGTAAGGAGCTACTGCGGCTACGGCCGTGGCTTGGGTGTGTGTGTGGGATCTGGTGAGATACTGTGAGACGACACGGAGAGACGACTGTTCGTTCTGAACAAGAATGGAGTTTAGCATAGATGTTGCAACAGCATCAGTTTTATCAGAGATGGATAGTATTTCCTAGAAGAGCAAAGAACAGCACTGAAAGTGTAAAGTACGGCGATGTTTTTGCCTTCAGTTAGTTTAGCTTTTGTTTGTTTGATTGACAGATGGTTCATCACATGCCAAGTACTTTTTGAAAGTGCCTGCCCTTTTCCAAAGTGTTTCCAATGACGGCTTCTTAGATGGTTCTGCAAACCATCTGACAGGGTCAGGTTAGGTTTAACATGCCTTGCCAGAGGAAATTCTAGAGACTAGATACAGACTGGGGTGAAAATAGGGCAGAAACAAAGAAAACAATAAGTTGCATAACATTGGAAATATGTAAAATATAGAATAATATAGTGTTGCAAAATCAGTCAGTACTAAAACATAAGATATACAGTATACACACAGTGTGCATATGCATGCAATGATATTTCAACCTTTATAGTCTTTGTGAATTGTATGAGAGCTCCGCTGATGGTGGTTTTATGCATTGATTGAACCATCTCTGATCACCTGTTCTGGAGTCTCTGAGTTCACCATCTCGATGTCAGTCATCTCACAGTTCAGGTTTAAGTAGACAGTTTGTTAAATATGCTTTCTTCAACCGGCCCTCGTGCCATCAGTCCAATGCTCCTGATACTCCAGATGGCCGGCCGGCTCTGGTCTAACTCACTTGATACGAGTTTGTTGGTAGTGCCATAAGTTGATCTTCTCATGACAGCCTTGTGCCATGTGCTGGCTTGAAGAACTGGTGGACAGCTTCCCTCCTAAAGCCCATTTTATCCTCTGGAAGGCTGGAACAGAGCAGCGAGGGCAGAGAGGACAAGATGGCCAGGGTGGGAGAGGGGTTTATCAGGTCAGGACCCTCCAAATGTCACCAACTTCCTTCCCTCCATCTGTCTCGCTGGAGCTGTCTTCACTCTGAAACAATGTAGAAAATCTCAAACAAACAGTTTCAGCAGTCGAGCCTGGAACCTGTGGTTGTGCAGATACTTGGATGATCTGTCTTCTATCCGGCATGTATTAGGGTCACATGACGAGTGGCGGTTTTGGAGCGCGAGTGAGGGATGAAAGGAAGAGCTGAACATGGATAAATGAGTTAAAAAGGATGAAGAGTGTGACAGGATGAGGATTAGCTGTTGTTTTCTCCACGGACGATTTGGTTTGTTACCAGACTGCGTGTTTGTGTTTGTGTTTGAGAGGCTGTAGATGTTTGGAGTAACAGTAACAATATTTCATGATTTCATACAAAATGTACTCTGTATGATGATTTAAGTGGAGTTTCTAAACATTTTGCTCCACATCGGGCATTAACTTGTTACCAACAGTGGTCACACTAATCAGACTGTTGGTTCAGATGCTCCTGCTGCCTTCACTGACTTCATTGACTTCATTAGTTAGTCTCTGCTGTCTTTTTGGCAGCGTCAATGTCCTCTGTGTTTGCAGTTTTTGCATCGTAGCGACTTCCCAGAAGCCTGTGTCTTCATTTTATGGGAAGCTTGTACAGTTAGCTTGTATTCAAGGCTAATGGAACCAAAATGTATAAACAGCTGTCATTTGTTACCCTTAACATCTGTCATTTTCTATTTTTTGGATAAAAGGAACTAAAATCTGAAATATGGCCCTAACTTAAATATGTTCTTTCATTTGATATTGTTGATTTAAAAAATAAAGTAGTGTTGCATGTTTGGTTTCAGTTTATAATGACTATAGAGAAATTTCAGAGATGGGGACTTGGACTTGGACTCAGGTTGCACTTAAGTGGCACACACAGTGACTTGAGACTTGACTTGGACTTGCAAAAAATGACTTGTGAGCATCTCCGACGTCCAGTATCACAGAGACTATACTGTAGTATTTCCAAACCCTGTCACAGGAACATGGGTCCTTAGTCTAGCTGTTTGTCTGTCTTTGTTATTGTCATTTTGTCTGTTGCATTGATGCACAAAAATGGGACAAGGTGAATTGTAATTTCAGCGTTTTCATGGCAGAATGTGAAGAGAGAGAAACGAGGAGAGCGCAATTAAGAAGGAAATTAGAGCTACAAGGTCCTCCTGTCCATTTGTGTGTTAATCATTGTGAAGAGCATGTTTTGTTGCTTTATGAATTATCATGACCTGGAAAATAAGGCTTTTATTTTTTGAGCGGTTTTGCCAGGCAACACTTACCAAATGTTCATATACGTACAAATCATCTAAACTCGTCAGAGTTAATGTGGATGGAGTGAATCTTCCATTGTAATCTAATAGACCCAGAGGATGGCGACGGTTAAACACTACTGGGAATAGAAGATAGTACCAAGCAAGATTAGTGGTTTTGGTGTTGTATGGAAGAGATTTTGGCGTATTTACTGTATTTCTGTATTTGTGTGAACAAGAGAGTGAGATCACTGGAAACTGTTTCTGTGTTGGGACATGTAAGTATGACAAACAACAAATTAAGGGGGATAAATAAGCCAATTGAAGAGGAAGAACAATGAAGTTGAGAGGAAAGATCAGGGCGTGTTTGAGGTTAGGATCTCTTTTCTGTTGACAATCTTAATGTGGATCAACTGTAAGCTCTGAGTGTGTGCTTTGGTTTGGATAGACGGTGTGACGTGGGGGTTTTGGTGAATTTGGGTAAAACCGGCGACAAAGCCTCTTCACTTGTGCCAGACCACGTTTTGGTGTGTGCTATGATGAAAGGCCGCTGTCGGCGGGCGCGACTCTTTCTCATGGAAACTGATATGGAACTAATCCAACGGAGCCCAAAAGCATTTGAGATGGAGTGAGCTCCAGAGAGCCGTTTAAATAATATTCATCAGCGCTCACACACACAGAACATTGTCCCCCATGGAGAGACGCTTTGCACTCCACGGTCATGAGAGAATTCAGAGCGCTAGATTTGCAACAAGCGTTTAAGAGCACTGATGATACGGAGCAGCACTTTTTTTTTTATAGTCAACAGGGACTTAATTAATTTTCCAGAATGTGGCGTCCATCGCAGCTCTGCTTTGTGAGCCCATTCTGAAATGCAAATAAGCTAACAAGCAAAGTGTGACATTATTCGCTGTGTCGTTTCATTTTAAGCTCTGTAGAAATTGTCCATTATTCACTTGAATGGATGCTGCAATGTGATAAATGTCTAACTGACCAAATTAAAGAGAGAGACTCAGTGGAGGAGCCTTAAACTTCTATATTTATTGCACTTTTCTTTTCTTCTTTTCAGAATTTAACAGAAAGATAGTTTTTTAAATGTGCTTGTTTAGGGTTTATTTTGTAAATCCTGCATGTACAGTATGTGTGCAACGTACTCTCATACAATGGTTCATATGATATCTTATGGAAAAAGGGTTTTTTTTGTTTGTTTTCCTACGAACGTCCAACAACATGTGTCAATATCTGCTGGTTACATGCATACAGTCTTTTCAAAATGAACTCCCTGCTTCACAGGAAACTACTTAGTTAGATTTAGGCAAGAAAACGACTTTGGTTTAGGAAGAGATTGTGGTTTGGCTTTAAATTAAAATTTCATTCCAATCACCGTGCAATATCATATTTCCACCTGTGCAATTGTGTTAATAGTCTGTTTATTGTCAATACTGTATATATTGTTCCTATTTTTAATATTTCCCCTTGTTTATATTGTTCCTATTTTATATTTCCTTCTATTTAAATTGTTCATATTTGATATGTCTGTCTACTTTTGTTTTGCTTTTTTTACTGTGTTGTATCTTGCTTTTTGTTTTCACTGAGGCTTCTTGTTTCTGTACTATCCCCTTTGCTGCTGTACACTGCAAATGTCCCCACTGTGTGACTAATAAAGGAATATCTTATCTTATCTTATCTTATCTTAAATAACTTCCTAAGTGGCGTTACTTAAGTACGTAAATTACGTGACAAATAACTCAATGTTGTTCTTCACAAGGGACACGAACGCCGGTCTCCTGGGCTAAAGGCTGGTATTTTTTCACCCACCCATCCACCTTGACCGCCTCCCTACGCGCTGTTTGCCGTTCTTTATATTCCCAGGTTCACGATTGCGTGAATTACACACACATTTATTTTGTGGGATAAACTGTATTACTTATTACAGTGCATTACTTTTTGTAGGTATAGCTATGAACGGTGTATGAGACCAGCCTGATGTGTGTTGGGTGATGGACTAAAGTTGTCTTCTTCATGCTGAGAATTTGTTCTAAATGTCTGTAAAAGCTGGAAGGAATGAATGTTTCCACTGCGGTCTGAATAGAGAGTCATCTGTCTTCACTGCGTGTGCGTGTGAGAGTTCGTGAGAGTGTGTGTGTGTGTGTTGTGGTTATGCATACACATTTGTAAGACTTCTCACACGCCTCTCATCACAAACACTTCAACATGCATTTACACACATGCGGAGCGAAGACAGAGTCCAGAGGTGAAGAGATAGCGGGACATAAACAGACCTGACAGGTACTTTAACAACAAGTTGTCCAGTTAACACTTTGTGTCTTTACACCTACACGTGTCACTCCGTAGTCGCTCTGTGTACTCTTGTTGATACAGCTGATTTTTTTATCCATAGCTCCTGAATTTTTCTTTTTTGCAAACTGATGCAAACAGTCAGTTTGCGGCTTGTGGAAATGGAAACATTGACAATTGCTGGAATAAACACAGCAGCAGATTCTTTAAAAGTGATTGCTTATTGGAACAAGCAAATGTTTAAAAGGAAAAAAGGCCCTTTTATACAGACGCAGATGCCCCTTCGATCAAATAGTCATAATTACAGAATCCTGCTTGTGGATGATGATGATATTTTGTCTGTTACATATCAGAAATCATGGGTTTTGGAGGAAGGAGTTGGAAAAAGTAATGACATTTATGTTTCATGGTCACAGTTGCAAGCAGGAAAGCTTGATTATCTTTTAGATTAACTTTCCGAGTAACTTCTAACTACAGTTATAGGGCTAAAACTTTTACCAGTGGACCCAGGCCGTTTTCATATAGGCGTCAAATGCCGACACTTTGTCACGACCGTCTGAGTTCGGTACCGCTGCACAAGGCATCTTTTAGAGACAGTTTGTGACACACCGGGCTTTCCATTAACTACAATGTAAACCCATCTGCAGCAACAGTAAACACACAAGGAAAGTGCTGTTTTATGGCAGTTTAAAGAGTGAAAGTGATACACCGGGCGGGAGGGAGGGCAGGTGGATGGGTCCAACAAACACAGGGCTTTCATCCAGGGGACCGCTGCTTGTGTCCCATGCGTTACTTCACAATCAGCTGTTTGTTCGCGTCCCGTGTTCACAACATCAAGTGACATTTTCACTGTACAAATGTAGTCATTTTAAGCCCAATCATGTTGTTTTTTCCTAAACCTAAGCAGGTGTTTTTAATTCATATCACCAAGCATGTGTTTACTGCGACCAAAACGCCAAGGGTTCTGACGAAGCGTCATAATGTGATGAGTCAACACTTTCTCACTCCCAACTTGTCTAATAGCGTTGCTTGGTCACTGTCCCTTGGCATCAGAGATAGACGCACGAGGTACCCCTTTTGTGTTACTGTTGGACGGCATGTCAATATACACTCGTTACATGCATAGTGTCCTTTCAAAATAAACTTCCGTTTTCACAGTTTCACCTAGTTAGGGTAGGGAAACGGTCGTGGTTGACAAACGACTCACGAGACTGACGATACCGACGATACCGACGAGTCCCGTGACTAACGTCTTATGTGACAAAATAAGTCAACATTACTTTTAGTTTCACACGGGACACCAACAGCGGTCTCCTGGTTGAGAGTGTTGTGTTTGTTTGACCCATCCATCCCGTCCGCCCTTAGTGGACTCTCACTCTCCGCCCGTCAAATAAAGCCGCAGGTGGGTTTACATTGGAGTTAGTTGAAAGCCTGGTTTGTCACATACTGTTGCAAAAGGGTGCCTCCGTGCATCAGATTCCGATGCCCAGGGGCGCTGACCAAGTGGTGGTATTTGAAGAGTTGGGAGTGAGACCGTGTTGGTCGACCACAAAGCCAACTTATACACATAAAAACTCAGTTTTGATTTCCAAAATTTTTCACTGCCTGCCTCTGCAAGCTGAGGAGAAACTACGCCATATGTCCAATTATGTCAGCTTATTTTTATATTTTAGTGAAGGTGTGGTGATGTGCATTTAATGGATCTTTTCAGCAGGAGCTCTGCTCCGTGTTAAACATCCAGTCTACATGCTCACATAAACCCCCCCGAGAATCAGACTTTTATCCTTCACACACGAAGACACATAAACCGAACATATGTGCATATATCTATACGCCGGCCCAAACACACGTGAACAGGAGGAATCTGTGCGCTCACTCACATCCAAACACCAAAGCGTGAGAAATGGTTTTCACCTGGTGTGGATTGAGTTTCATCCTTTCAGCCGCGAGAGTTTATTAGCTGCTTAAAACATTACCACAGAGGGAGTTTCCCTGCGCTCTAAAGTGCCGCATTCCTCGCGGACACACACACTCAGGGGAACCCAAACCTTCACTTTCCATCCTTCTGTCTCCATCAAGCCAATCTCCCTCTTTCGCTCTATTACACCAGCGTACACACTCCACCTTCCTCCTCCTCCTCCTCGTCTCTTTGTGCCCCTCACTCACCCACACACTCCTGAAGGTGTAATGTTACGATGCAGCCTGTTAACATTCCCGGGCCGGCCGCTGAAGCTTTCCAGATTGTTCTGTTTATACAAACGCGGTGCAGACAGACGAGGTAAAGGGACGGAGGATCGAGATCGCACGGCAAAAATATGAATAAACACACGTGTGCAAGCGTGCACCAACTGACATGCGAAGAAACATCTTTATACACGAACTGCGTGGTGTGTTTTCATGTGCGTACACACACACACACCCAGTGTGCGTACATCCTGCAGAAGGACTCTCAGCTATCTCATTATACTGTTGAAATGTCAGCCTTGTTAAAGTGGCCTATTTGACTTAATTGAGAAGCAGAGTGTAAATAAATGCTTCAGTCCGGTTTGTTTTCACTGGTCTCTGCAGCACTCTGCTCTCATTCCAAACCAATTCATCAAAGAAGCCTTCACTCTCTCCGGCTTTCTTCAGGCCCTTCTTTCTCTCTTTCTTTCCATCTTTCGCCTCCAGTCCTTTTTTCATCTTCACCTTTTCTTTGTCACTCTCAATTTGAGATGTCTTCTCTCTTCTTTGCACTCCCACTGAGGACACAAATCTGAATCTTACAGCGCTAACTGGACTGATTCGTAGCTTTTTCTTCAGGCAAAATGAGCTCTAACTATTGCTACATAAGAAACAGAAGAACATCAATCTTAATTCTAATAAGCAACTTCTCTAACTTTACATTTTGGCTGTGTGGTTGGATCCCGCCTACACAAACTATCCGTAAAATGTCAAAAGTGCAAAGTTACACAAGACTTGAAATAGCTGTAAAGCACCCACTCACAGCTCCATATAGCAGCTTTAAGATTCTTCTCTGGCTCCCGCACTTTCTGATCATTTCAACGCTTTTATTTAGCGCTAGAAAATGTTTCATTTCTATAATCCCCAGTTTGTGTCATAATCTGTTTTAAAGCATTGTGACGCTTCCTTTTGACGTATGCATTACAGATATAAGACACAAGACAAACCCTCTAGAAACCCTCCTGTGTCTTAACACTTGATGCTGTTTTGAGGACAGAAAATGACCTGCTGTGCCGCGTGCTGTATTTACCTTTTAGTACTTACCTCAGCATATCACACCTTACATCCGTAACTACCATCATAAAAGTGTTTTATAATTTTGCCGTTAGTGCCACTTGTGAACTAATGAAATGTTTTTTTTTTCTTTAAGAACAATGACTATGTTTACATACACAAAATACTCAGTTTTCTGGCTTTATTCTGAAAAAGACAATATTCCTACTAAGCTGTTTACATGGCTAATGAAAAGTAGTATTCCCGTTTCCATGCAGCCGTGCATACTGATTAACCTAACCGGTGGCGGACTTGTTGGACCGTGCGAACACAGCCTCCCTCTTTGATTCCTTCAACCACCTTCTCGAAAAGGTCGCCATTGTGATATTTGCTCATATCCAAAAACCAGTTGATGTCCAAGTATTTCATAATGTTTAATAGTAGGTGTGTTGCTCCTTCCGACCAGAAATGTAGGCTTTTCTTTTGGGCATGCGTCTCTGCAAACTGTCGGCTAGTTGGCTTGCAGAGCTGAATGTAAACCGGCCGTGTGTCGCAAACTGCTGTAAAAACCCCAGTTGAGACACATTCTGAATGCGCTGTATACATGTCCAAAGAATGCTCCTAAAACCTGAATAACATCAGCATATCCCACATGTCTTAATCGGAAAATGCTCAATTCAGAATAAGGCTTAATTTAGAATATCCATGTTAACTCGATAACAAATATTTGTTTTAGGCCCCTGTTCTGTTGCAACTGGTGAAAGGTGATTGTTATCAGAAGGGGATGGAGGAGTGAGCTTTTTTTCTTGCTTTGTCCTATTTTATTTCCTCCCATCTGAACTGATTACTTCCCATCCAAATCCCATTCCAATTACTTCCAATCCAATTTCAATCCTGATTTAATATGTCTCATCTTGAAGGACACCCAGTGGCTCAGGAGTTAAGGTGGCGATCATGATCCACGACGTCCCTGGTTCCAGTCCAGCTGGGAACCTTTGTTGCATTTCATTCCCCATCTCTCTCTCCCATTTTCCCCCATTCATCTCTCTAATGTCAGCTACCTGATTAAGGAATAAAATGCTCAAAATAAGGAGAATAAAAATTCTCATGATGAGTATAAATGGTGCTTTTATCCACTCAGCTCAGCATTGTACGTTTCTGCAAAACACGGATATAATGAATGTGGATGTTTTGCATTCGGGCAGTGCAAGTGATGAGTAGTGAGGCTGTTATTGAAAGATACGTGGTATAAAAATGATTATAAGGTGTGAGAAAGTCCAGAAAGGGTGGGTGGTTTCACCCAGGAGGCCGTTGAATTAACGCTTGTTACGTAACGTTACGTGAGAAAGTACACTAAGAGAGGTTGCTATTTATTCACGCTAGTTACGTTATCAATTTAACACAAACCATGATCTTTTTTCTAACCTTAACCAAGTAGTTTTGTTGCCTAAACCTAACCAATCGTTTCACGACTTTAACCACGTGGCATTGTGCCTTTCTGCAAGTGTGATACGAGGCTGATATGAAATGTATTCATGAAACATATTTTTGGTCCAGGAACGTTGACATTCAATGTATCCCGCGGTTTGCAGAAAAGTATAATGCCAACAATTTTTTTTCTGGCGACTCGGTTGATCCATTGGACACAAAACTTCCAATGTATGAATGCTTTTAAATCTCAATGATATGGGATACGTTACAGTCGACTCAGAGCCTCCACCCATCCAGATTTAGTTTAAAGCTCTCCATCAATGCTCAACTCTCCTCCTCCTCTATTTAACCCCGTCCACCTTTCCTCCGCCTTTCTTCTCCTTTCATCCGCCCTCGTCCCTTTCCACTTCCTCTCAGTTTATTTCACCTACTAGAGTTACTGCTGCCGCTCTGACACACTCTGAACCTTGTCTTTCTGAAACAAACACTCGCAGTGAAGCAAAGAGACAAGAGTGAATGCTCGATTGCTCGCTCCTACTATACGCAGACCAACTCGCTGACCCGTGCAACCTCACAGACTGACGAGGAAACACGGCCTGCACTCAAACACAAACACAGAGCCGTATACACGCTCTTAAATGCAGGCGCAAATGTCACACTCCAAATCCTCTCATTTCCTCCTTCCTGTAGCTGGTCAGTCAGGCGTGTGTGACACTCTGAGAGTATCGATAGCAGGAGCAGGTTTTGCTATAACCCTCCGAGACACGCACACACCCTCACAGGGACAAGCACACACAGGTTCGCTTGCAAATATATGCACACACACTCGTACCCCTGTGGTCGCTAGAGATGTGGTTCAAATCCTGCCCAGTGACCCTTAACCGATACCAGTGTATGTGTGTGTGTGTGTGTGTTTTTTTTCCTGGATGGTCAGCGGTACATTTCAGAGCCAGGTGATAATGAGGTCCTAGTTGACTGCACTATCATGTCACTGCAGGGTTTTATATGTGTGTGTGTGAGAGTGAGTGTGTTTGTCCAAACAGGTCATGGACTGTTGCTCTGAACTGAACCCTGTGCTGTAGGCCTATTGCCCAGGCCGTCGTCATCACCTGTGGAGGCTCCGTCTCTCTCCATTGTTTTACTTTGGCTCAGCTCAGTGTGTCCATGTCTGCTCTTGATAGTGTGTAACATTTCAGGGGATCTATTAGCAGAAATGGAATATGATATTCAGAACTATGTTTTCATTCAGGCTGTTCTCATACAACTCGATTAAATGCAATGTAATTCGTATATATCCCACAAAATAAATTCATATGTAATCCATGCAATTAAGAATGTATAAAGAGCAACAAACACAGAGTAGGGGGAAGTTTTGGTGGATGGGTGGGTCAAAAAACACAGGCCATTCGCCCAGGAGACCGCTGTTTGTGTCCCATCTGAAATCACCGAGATAGGTCCAGATAAGAAAAAAAGAAAGAAAAGTCTGAAAAATTTCTGGTTAAAGAGTCTGAAAAAAATGTTTAAAAAATGCTGGAAAAAAAGATTCTGAAAAATGCCTGGAAAAAAAGTCTGAAAAATGTTGGAAAATAAAGTCTAAACAATATCTGAAAAAGGTAAGAAAAAAATAAAAGTCTGAAAAATGTCTGAAAAGAAAGTCTGAAAAAATTCTGGGAAAAAAAAAAAAGGTTTGAAAAATGCTGGAAAATAAAGTCTAAACAATGTCTGAAAAAGGTAAAAAAAAAAAAAAAAAAAAAAAA
>CAKAOI010013341.1:571-17035 GCA_916701655.1 Sebastiscus albofasciatus
CAAGAAATGTGATCATTTTTGTGGAAACCACGGTCGCTTTAAAGTAGCAGAATGTATGTTCAACTTATTTTTGTGGCTGTCAATCGATTAAAATATTTAATCATGATAAATCACACATTTTTGTATCTGTTCAAAATGTACCATAAAGGGAGATTTGTCAAGTATTTAATACTCTTAGCAACATGGGAGTGGACAAATATGCTGCTTCATGCAAATGTATGTATATATTTATTATTGTAAATCAATTAACAACATAAAACAATGACACATATTGTCCAGAAACCCTCACAGGTACTGCATTTAGCATAAAACATATGCTCAAATCATAACATGGCAAACTGCAGCCCACCAGGCAACAACAGCTGTCAGTGTGTCAGTGTGCTGACTTGACTATGACTTGCCCCAAAACTGCATGTGATTGTCATAAAGTGGGCATGTCTGTAAAGGGGAGACTCGTGGGTACCCATAGAGCTAGGGCTGTGTATTGGCAAGAATTTGAGGAAACGATACGTATCATGATACAGGGGTTACGATTCAATATATTGCGATACTGTAAGTAAGGTGATATATTACAATTTTTTAAAAACCTAATTTGAGGAAAACTGCCATAGAATAAAGAACACACCACCATATGCATAAAATCTGAGTAAAAAAAGGTTTGTTTTTTTATGCAATCGGAACAGTGGGATCTGCATTTGCATTTATCACAGTCCCTGTAACATCCAGCATCATAGCACTACTTTAAGAGGGCTCATACACTGAGAGGGTGCATCTCTTTGCAAATAAAATAAAGTATTGACTGAGTTCATCTTTGCATGTAAACTACTAATTAAAAATCTATAGTGTTTTTGAGAATCAATACAGTATCACAAAATATAATATATAAAATATAGTATCGCGAAATTACTTTTTTTCAATATTTTCTCACCCCCTACATAGAACCCATTTTCTTTCACATATCTGGAGGTCAGAGTTCAAGGGACCCCTTTGAAAATGACAAACAATGTAGCATATTTGGAGCGTTATTTAGCCTCCTTTGGGACAAGCTAGCATTGCATGTTCTGGTTAGTTCCAATGGATTCATTAGGTATTCAATTAAATTTATTTTTACATAACGTCAAACCATAACAGAACTTATCTCGACACGCTTTTTATATAGAGCAGGTTTAGACCGTACTCTATAGTTTCTAGTTTCATATGATGCCAGTATCTCCACTCTAGCTTTAAAACTGAGCCCGCTACAACCTCTGATAAATCCAATTGCGTTTATGCGTTAAAGAAATTAGTGGTGTTAAAACAAATTAGCATTAACACGTAATTACCGCGTTAACTCTGACAGCCCTACTTAAAGTTAAAAGTTACACCACTTAACCTGCAGCATCCTGCAGCTTTCTAGTCTTCAGTGTCTAACCAGTCTTTATGTGTGATGTCCAGCCTCCAGACAGCCAGTCCACCTGCTGTTTGCCAGCGAGGACGGCAAATGGCTCGCCACAGCAAACACACAATGTGAGATCCACGTCTACAACCTCGACAAGCTAAAGGTGAGTTTGAAGTCCATCCACGCTGTTTCTTGATTAAAGCCAAAGCAACAACAGTAAACCCCCAACGTCTCTGTGTGTTTGCAGCTTCATTGTACAGTTCCAGTGTACAGCTCATGTCCCACTGCCATAGCCATCCACCCAACAACCAGCAACCTTGTTGTGGTCCATGCTGACCAGCAGGTAAACACAGCATCAGGTTTTGTTAGACTCTACTGTTAATCATGCTTTCCACAATAAAAGAACATAAGGTTTCTCAAAGATAATATTGAGATGGACACACTCTACAGGTCTCGTTACAGTGTGTGTTTTCTGTCGTGTGTGTTGCAGATCTTTGAGTACTCTCTGGTGCAGAAGGAGTACACAGACTGGAGTCGGAAGCTGCAGAAACAAGGACTGCACTCTTTGTGGCTGGAGAGAGACACGCCCGTCACCCACGTCACCTTTAATCCTAAAAATCCAGCTCACATCATACTGCACGACACGTTCATGTTCTGCATCATTGACCAGAGCCTGGTACGTCAAACTCGCACCTGTCTGGCCATGTCGACACAAAAGGAGCGGTGACAATAGAGAGGCGAAGTTGTGCCATTAATCACACATATGATGTTCGTCAGTTTTAAAGCATCATTTTGCAAGTCAGGAAAGTCTCAGTTTGTTGTAAAACTGTCCGTAATGCATCATTAGAAAGACGACACACCCAAAAATGTCGTAGTGACGTCTCTCTTTCTGAAGCTACAATGCCTGTGTGAACTCGCACCAGCAACGGGTCTGATCAGTCTTTCGCTTCCCAGCTGTGTTATTTTAGCATCTATTTTAAATTCAGTCTTAGTCTTAAGATGGAAATGCTTATTAGTTTTAGGCACTTTTTATTCATTTTTATCCTTCATAGTTTTAGTCGACGACAACTCAAAACGTTTTATTCCAGTTTTAGTCACCGAAAAGTCACTTTTTAGTCAAAATGTTTTCAATTTTGTCAGCTATTTTTTTTTTTTTAAATGTAAAAATGTTTCATGTAATGTTTTATCTTATAATCATCTGATGAAAAACACAGGTTGAATGATTAAGTTAGTTTGAGTCCTCCTGACTGACGGCGCTCATTAATGATGCGTGGTTCGGTCGCACCCAACGGTCCCTTATGAGAGCCAATCCCCCCACCACCCAACATGTAAAATATGCATTACTCAAATGAAAGGGGCAGGACTATTGCTTTATCAGTGCCATGCCTGTTTCAGTTTTCTTCCTCTCAGTGAAAGAAGGATGGTGACGGGGGGGTTAAATAATTCTCAATCTATATTTTTGTGTCTCTGTGTCCACATGCAGCCCCTCCCTGAAGCAAAGACTCTGCTCTACAATCAGATGACACTGAGGAGTCTTCCTGAGCCAGAGAGGTTCAAACACAGCCATGCCTTTAAGATATGCAAGAATTTCCAGGTACTTTAACTGCTGTGCCCGGCTTCTAAGTGGGGATTCCAACCAAAAACAGCACAGGGGGGAGTTACTGGTGTGATGATTTACAGAGTCTCTGTCTGAGTAACAGATGAAAGCCTTTAAAGCCTCATCAGATGTCAAAACACTGCACAACGGGTTGGAATACTCACAACACGATATAGAATAGAATAGAAAGCTTTGTTGTCGTTGTACATGGTACAATGAAATTTGGAAGGCTTCTCCGGCTCAGTGCAGTTAAAAATAGATAGATAAAAAAACAGATTGCCAATCTGGAAAGTTGTCATGAAGTCAACTATTTTAACTTAAACTGCAAGGTAAACATTAGAAATGCGTCATTCGCGTTGCAAAGTAATCTACCAGTAATGTGAGCTTGCCTGTGTTTGTTTGGCCAACGCAGCACATTGTTAGATGATGTTGTGTTGCATTGCAATACAGGTGTCAGGGACCACAGTACTCACCTCTTAATTTCATTATTATCCAAAGTTTTAGTGTAGATTTTCCTATGTGATCTAAATATTAGGGCTGGAGACAGTGAACGCAGCATCGTGGCTGCTACAGTAACTCTCCTGACGGTGAACCGGAGACAGTGAACGCAGCACCGTGGCTGCTACAGTAACTCTCCTGACGGTGAACCGGAGACAGTGAACGCAGCACCGTGGCTGCTACAGTAACTCTCCTGACGGTGAACCGGAGACAGTGAACGCAGCACCGTGGCTGCTACAGTAACTCTCCTGCCGGTGAACCGGAGACAGTGAACGCAGCACCGTGGCTGCTACAGTAACTCTCCTGACGGTGAACCGGAGACAGTGAACGCAGCACCGTGGCTGCTACAGTAACTCTCCTGACGGTGAACCGGAGACAGTGAACGCAGCACCGTGGCTGCTACAGTAACTCTCATGACGGTGAACTGAAAACGGTGAACACAGCATTTATATATTTCTGTCGGGATGTAATGAGAATTTCGACAAAACAAATACAAATATTTGTGAAGAGCACTACCAACCGTAGCTTTAACTGAACTGATCATGATTTTTTTAATTTAATTTTTCCATTAATCTTACAGACGTTTTTTGTTCTCCTGATATTCTGTCCCCCACAGCACCTCCTGTGTGTGAGCCTATTGGAGGACCATTCTCTGGTCGTAGTGGAGCGCCCCCTGCTGGACATCATGTCTCAGCTGCCTCCACCTGTCCGGCAGAAGAAGTTTGCTACATAAAGGAAGTGAATGCGTCTCAGCCCAGATGTTCATGGATCGTTACCCCTACATCTAAAATCATTTTCAACCAGTGTTCATGTGTCGCCACTTTGTAAAAAAAAAAATGCTTTGATAAAGTAATAAATGGAACAATTTACTGTTATTGTTGTTTGATTGAGAAGTGTATTGAATTTATTTGATAGAATTACTTATTTATATTTTTGTTCTTTTTTTATATGTATATACATATTGCATCATAAGTACAGACTGTATTCACATGGATTGAAACCATAGACTGTATATAAAGACGGCTCGACGGCTCCCCAAAAGTGAAGCCAAAACATCTATTGTCTTGATAGCTACGCTTTTATTACTGTAAAAAGAGGAGAAAAAAGGCGCTGACGTTGGGGAATCAGCTCATGGCTCTGCTTCAACTGTGAGAGAGCCTGTGGACGGACAACCAAAATTTCTGACATGTCAGAAATTCATCCGATCGTCCGACAGCCAGTCGGGAGGAGTTAATCGGTCCTCGGTCCCCCGCGGCAGCGACACCCGACGAAGCTGAAATTCGATCCGACTCTAAAATGATGAGTGGATGCAGATGCTACCATGCAGGTTATGAGATATCACTGATTGGGTTGAGTATGAAAATGATGTGAATCATATGCTATGGCCTTCACAGTCACCAGATCTCAACCCAGCTGATGGGGTTTTTTGGAGTGACATGTTAGACAGCCATCTCTATTAACCACCGTTATTAAAACACCAGATGAGGTTTTCGGAAGAATTTTGAAACTCCCATTGACCCTGCATCCTCCACTCACTGTGCTTTGGGAATGTACTCGATCACGAGTTCAGCACATGGCGAGAGACCAACCAGTATACCAGGTTTCTGTGTGTCAGACATGTTTGACTGGCTAAGTAAGCCATGATATGCTGGGTTTCCACCAAAAAGTTTCAGGGAGTTTTTAGTTCCTAGAACTTATTTTTAGGAACAAGAGGTTCCTTCAGGCCACTGTTGTTTGCATTTCCACCGCGTTCTTAAGACCTGCTAATAATAGGCAGATGAGTGTGATATGATATGCAGCTGAGGAAAATGAAACTATGAGTGTCTGTCTCATTTGTTGAGTGTTTGATGGTTATTGATTTGTGCTTTATACCATGAAACAATCAGAAAATAACTTTTCTTTCTCTCATTCACATCACCATCGCGCTGCCTCCCTCTTCTAATGTTACCTCTCGACCTCACGCTCTCTCTCTCTATTGCTTTTTTTTTTAATAAGCCGACAGCATAGCCTGACTTTGCTTTTAATGTTCTCCCCTCGTCCTAAAATTATCATAAACCGATACTAGAGTACTTCCTTGTTTATGAATGAAGCGGTACACGAGATGAAGCCAATAAAACAGAGGCACTGTGTGTGTGTGTGTATGTGTGTGTGTGTGTGTGTGTGTGTGAGATTGACCAATCAGCGACGGTCATCCCTGCTTTTTGGGAACTTAACTTAGACCCTGTTTCCTGCTGTGGAAACACAATGAGTTCCTTAAAAGGTTCTAATTCCAGGGGAAAGTTCCTGCTGTCAAAACAGAGCTATAGTGTGACAACGATCTACCATGAACAATACAAGGACCCTGAAACTGAAGCAGCTAAATGGAATTCAGCCATCATTCGTTTTTCTATTTACGTTGATATGGCAACATTTCTTCTATGAAAAGGCCAATAACTAAACTAATACCTGAGTGGATTATGACACAAGACAGACCAACAACTCAAGCTAACAATGCAGGACCTGTTTTTATTGATATTGAACTTAAAGGGACTGTTTGTAACTTTTTACACGTATAACTCTACTGGGCCGGTTTCCCATACGCGCTCGCATATACACGTTGGCGTATGGCTACGCTGGTCAGACAAGACTCCAACACAAACTACACCGAAGCACCAAAACCTCTTGGTTATATCTAATGAAGCCTGTCTGTTAAACAGCGTCAACTCTTCCTGCTCCACCCCCATGACCACGGCCAGAAGACACAGAGGAGACCGTAGCTTTGGTCTCCATGGCCGGAGTCTCTGCTCCACTGCCTACTTGCCTTCTCGCGCTCCACTCTTACGTGCATGCGTGCACACTACACACTGCAGAATACTTCGTAGCTCTGAGAATATCTAGTGAATGTACAGTGGACGTTTGTGCAGAAACGGGATTATTGGTCATTTTGATCAATTCTCCAACGGTAAAAAATTGTTAAATTTAGCAACAAATCTTTGTAACAAATGGTATCAACCTAAAAAATGCTGCAACAACTTATGAGACATAATAGAGCATGGGGATAGCCATCATACACTTCTATCATAATGTTCTAAACCCTTATACACTTGTATAATTTATTTTAATTTATTTATTAGATAAATAATTGATTCATGTTTATTTCTGATTAATGACTAGAACAATTTGACACACAGTGCTGATGGATGGCTTTCCTAACTACATTGACAATAAGGGAGTTTCTGAGCAGTTGCACAACAGAAGTGCTCGCCATCCAATCGCCGAAAAATGCAATACTTGCAGAAATCTCCAAATGTCAAAAGTTTTTGATCCCAAATCACAGCATGGCTTTTTCTATGGTGTTCCTCAATGTCTTGGTGTCTTAATGTGGTATTTTTGAGGGGGAGTTTTTTACCCCTGGATTATCCAGAGGTAAAAAATCCCACTGGAGAATCCCCCCATTTTTTACCACTGGATTCTCCAGTGGTAAAAAATAGTTAAATTTAGCACCAAATCTGTGTAACAAATGGTATCAACCCAAAAATCGCTGCAACAACTTATGAGACGTAATAAAGCATGGGGATGACAATCATATACTTCTATCACCATGTTCTAAATCCTTATACACTTTTACAATTTATGAATGAATGAATTAATTCATGTTTATTTCTGATTTATGACTAGAACAACTTGACACACAGTGCTGAGCTGCATCTCAAATTCATCTTCAGGTTCTCAGCTTTCAGATGATGTACACCACTTCTATGTGACATCTACTGTTGACCTGCTATCTCCCCCTAAAGACCCCTGTACCCCCCTAAAAAAGACTAAAACAGGTCTATTGTGGGTCTCAAAGGGTTAAAATACAAATTTTCACTGCTATGAAAATTCCATATTTAGCCACATTTACAGCCACTACATAACTGTGCCACGATGTGTCATCCATTTTGTGTTTTACACTTTTTGTATTACAGTTTGTGAAGCGAATATGACATAAATATTTTCTATAATAGTTTTGAAAGAGTGTGGGCAGGTACTCAGGTATAGTATATACACTGTAGTCTCTACTTTATTGTGTATTTACAGCGTGGCTTACACATTGTGGTTGTAAAACAATAAGTACCCACCACAAATTACAATAGAAGGTGAAATCATAACTTATGGGAAAGTTTGGGGGTATGAGCTGTATGTTGTTGTTTTTTTAATGGATTTCTGACTTTGAGCAATTTTATTGATGAAAATATAGGAGGATGTTTAAGATAAGATAAGATAAGATATTCCTTTATTAGTCCCGCAGTGGGGAAAGTTGCAGTGTACAGCAGCAACGTTTCCTAGTCACTTAGACATCTGCATTCTTGGTAGCTTTACTGTACATCAAGGACCACAATAGAAATAAGTCTCTGACTTTATTAAGTTATCCATGTCATTTTCTTAATTGTATGCGATTATATGTCAAATAAATTACAACTTAACTAAAATGTTTAATTTCTGTATCGTTTTTAGACCACACCCACTCACACCCACTACAGTACAGCGGACAGTTATACCCAGAACCTACAAATCCTGAATAAATATGTAGCAAAGAATACCTGACTCCTACTCACCCCACAGAGAAAGTCATGCTTCTCTAACTGGACACCAACCTGAGCATATAATGAAATTACCGAAACCCACTGACATCATCTGGACCTTGGTTATCCAGCTTCACACGTTACAATATCAGCTTTGAATATATAGAATATAGAAACACAAGAATTTGTTTTCTTTCAAAACATTTCTCTTTATTGCGCTTCAAAGAAGCTGAACTTTTGGTCTTTATTAGACCCATTAAGTCCCACTGGGACGAGACCTACAAGACATCAATAAATAAATACAAAGTTTTCCTCATCCACTCATAAGCATCCTATAGCTTTCAAATGCTCAAACATTCCATGTGCAAAACAAACCAAATAAATAGATAGTTATCAAAATATTACATAAATTATATATTAGTGGTTAAATTATTATTTTAAACTATGCAAAACTATATAATAGCTATTTTCTTCAATGACAAGGCCTTCAATATGAAAAGAAGTACAGTGAAATACCAAGCTGCACTGGCAGAGCTGTAAACAAGTCCTACAAAACACACATTATAAATGTACCTATGACAAATACATGTATGACAATAAATAAGCCTATAAAGGCTGATGTGACTTTTGACTTTTGAAGTCTTATATTATCCCAGAATGATCCCAGGGGTGTCGGCTGTGTGATGAGTCCAAACCAAAGTGCTGGAACCTGCTGACCCATATCTGCTCATTAATCACACCGTAGGACCTGACACCCCTGAGTTAGACTGTCCAGAGAACTTTATGCATTTTAAAACAAATACAACATGATCTGTAGTGTGCCACTTTGACAACAGGTCTGGATGGATCCCTTCTAGGGTGAGGACTTGGCTCTGGCGCAGGTACAGCCCACAGCTACTTTCACGGAAACTGGCTTCAGAGAGTAAGTGTTTCCGTCTTCGCAGAGCTCCTTCTTGAGAAACACCCTGCTCTGCTTTATGGGGACTGAGTTGTAGTCGAAGCTCTCTACTGGGCGTTTCTTGTCCTGGATCAGGACGCATCCGGAACACAGGCACTGAGCCTCGGCATAGGTGGAAGGAAAGTGGTCCTCCTTTGTTACGAGCCTGGAAAGGAAGAAGAGGACTCAGTGAGCAGCTTATCCAAAGATATGTGACATCCAATAAGATTTTGCTTGATTATTGTATCATGATTTATTTTTTTCTTTACCAATCAATAAAATAAATCGAAATAAAATGTGTTTTTTGGAGACAACTACATTTGTATGTTCAAACATACATAAAAACCTGCACATTAAATCCAAATGATTTATGGCAATATTCTGAGTATAGCAAGTGACTGGGGGTTTCACTTCTCCTGATCATGGTCTGAGTCCAGATTGGAACATATCATGGTTGAAATAGCAAATGCAGAAAAGATTAATAATAAAATAACAATTCACTAAATTTATATCTATGTATTTATTTGTTACATTTTGTTTTACAAAGTTAGTAAATCAATGATTAAGTCCAGCCTGATGTTGCCTCATAGAGGAATTATCCCAGTCACTTCCTCACAGTGAGGCATACAGTTGATTAATTAAACACTGGTATCAGACCGGTACTTGGCATCAGCTGATACTCAAAGTTCAGGTATCGCTTTCAGTATCGGGACTGAAAAAGTCAGACCAGTTCACCCTTACTCAGTAAAAGTACAAATACAACAATGTAAAAAATACCCCATTACAATTGTAAAATAAAGTATTCCAATCCCTTCACTTTTTCACATTTTCTTATGTTGCAGCTTTATGCTAAAACCAAATGAATTTCGCCTGTTCACTGGTTACTGATTAACAATGAATAGTGATTTATAAATGAAATGTAGTGGAGTAGAAGTTTAAAGTAGCATAAAATGGAAACACTTTGATATATTGTGTGCTGTGTGCACTACCCTTGGTTGAGACTTGGTGGCGACAGACTACACAATGCACAGAGGGGCCTCATAACTCATCTTTTTCCCCTGGGGCCACCAAACATATTAAAGCCGGCCATGGATGTTGCAGTTTACGATTACCATATTGTAGGGAAAGAATCTAGTAAAAATAACCAAAGTTTAATCAGCCAACCTTTGGGATTTCTCATTAAAAATTGAAGGCAAGATGAGAAACAGAGTTAGAACGGGTCATCCACTAATTGGAAGGTCGGTGGTACGAACGGTGCTGACTTGTAGTGTAAAGTATGAGGGGCCGTACAAGACATAATTCATTCTTGCACTCACACACACACATACATTCTCCTTCCACATACATATATTCTCCTTTCACATATATATTTTCACTCTCACATACACATATTTACTCTTACACACATGTATTCTTTACTCTCACTAAACAACTCTGAGTAGGTTGAACCTGAGCATAAAAAGCCATCATCAACAGAGCTCTGATAATACGATTCACATGGCGACTGATAAATAAGAGGCAGAGCCTCCATTTGAATCCAGTCGACGTAGAGATTGTAGCACATGTACGTACAGTATACGCTGACTGTGCACATTTATCTATAAAATAGAGCGGGGAAAAGTGTCAATAATATAATAAAGTTTTATTCAGTGTTGTCCATTAATTCATCTTTTACCAGACTTACATTTCCTTAATGATAAAGTGGTTGAATCTGACTGTGTATTAGACTATAGCCTACATTACATCTACAATACATGTGTTCAGCTCTGATGGGGACAAAACACAGGAGCAGACACTGAAGATGAAAAATAAAGTTAAAGATTTAAAAATATATTCAAACATAGAGACATGATTGTAAACTCACAGTCTGATCCAGTAATATTGTGTTTGGTGATTTAAAGGTTGAATAGAGTAGACGATAATATACACCTTACATAAAGTGATCTTAGACTGTCTTAACTTGTTTGTAAGGTGTCCTTGGGTGTCTTGAAAGGCGCACATACATACATACATATATTCTTCTCAAACATACTTATATTCTTCTCACACATACCTCATACTAAAGCGCTTTGAGTGGTCGGAAGACTAGAAAGATGCTATATAAATTAAATTAAAAAGCATTGTGTTCGTACAACAAAGAAGAGTATGTGTGTGTCAGTCTGTGGGGTGGATTTGTGGAATGGGTTGAAGCGGAGCACAAATATAAATCACTTTAAAAAGCTATAAACAAAAAAGATATTTTGGGGAGGTATATGGATGAGGAAGAGTTGAGATAAGGGTTGTGTTAAAAGTATATTTATTTTTTAACTCCAGATGGATATGTGGGTTGTAAATAAACTTGGGATGCTGTTCATAAATTTAATTTAGGATGTAAATAGTTTATATATTATATTATAGTATCATTCTATGATATATGAGTTAATAGAGGAGAAGTGAGAAAGGGTATAGGGAAATATTAGTTTCACTTCTCCTTTTCGGACACTATTACTCATGTTTTGTTTGTTATTATTTTGTATCTGTTTTTATTTATTTATTATGTTCCAAATGAAGTCATTCATTCATTAAATGTCCATAAAGTCCATTTAACAATTAGAAAGCTTACTGTAGGAAGCAAACAGGGAAATAAACTCTGCAATCAGTAGATAATAAAGTGTTACAGATTGTAGATAGCCCTCAGTGAAGCAATTCACGTCATTCCCTGCGGGTGTGTGTGTGTGTGTGTGTGTGTGTTTCAATAGAGCCGCGGTCTCTGGATGGAGAAGGGATTTCCCCTCCTCTGGAGATCTGGGTGTAGCGCGCACGCCAGCGCGTCATAGGCACAAGCCTCGGGCAAAGTGTGCCACAGCACGGCCACTCTAATGAGTAAGAAGGCCAAAAGGATGCACGTCTGCAAATGTTGTGCAAATATTAATTTCCCCTTTAAGAGTTCATTATTTCACTGAAGCTTTATGGTGCTCATGCATCATCATGTGCAAACAGGATGGCTTTTATTTTGGTATCTGTGAAAACTTTATAGGATTCTTATGAATTATTCCCCAGTCCAGTCGCTCTCACAGCTTCCCCAAGACAATCTCAGTCTACAGTGGGATTTTTTTTTTTTTTTATCTTATGATGAGCTCATTGAGAGTTTCCAGTCTAACTGGAAGCTCATCCAAAAAAGTAAATAAATCACAGAATCCGAGCCAAAAGTAAATGATCACACAGTTTCTCCCTTTAAAGACGCTGAATTTCACTGAAGCCTCATGATGCTGATGCATCATCATGTACAAACAGGATCATTTTTTATGACAGCTTTCTCCTTATTTTAACATATTTTAGTATCTGTGAAAACTTTATAGGATCCTTATGAGTTATTTCACCAGTCCAGTCGTTCTCACAGCTTCAAGACAATCTCAGCCTACAGTAGGATTGTTTTTATCTCATGATGAGCTCATTGAGAGTTTACAGTCTAACTGGATGATCATCCAAAAAAAGCAAATAAATTACAGCATCCGAGCCAAAAGTAAAGGATCACACAGTTTAACCCTTTAAAGTCGCTGATTCCATTCATGTGGTGTATATATGTGAGAAGTTTGAAATGTCACTTACACGTATCTCCAGGGTGACAGAGACCGGTCGTGGATGTGCTGCGGCGGCTGCTGGAAGAGCTCCACCGGGCAGGAGGCATCGGAGTCGGGCTCCGCAGCGTGTGCAGGCTCCGGAGGCTGCGGGTAGTGACTCCTCAGCTTCCTCTCAGCGGCCAAGTTCAACTCCTGCTCCTCATAGCACCGGGGCATCCCGGACGACCACACGGAACCGACGATAAGTCCAAAGATGAGTATCTGTGGAGTCAGAGAGTCAAACAGAGAGTCAGACAGCTGGAGTGATGGAGAGCAGCCTCAGCATCAGCAGCAGCAGTCTGTGTGCGTCTCACTCACCTGCTTCATGTCCATCTTCTCTTGTGTCTTGTCTCTTGTCTCTGACTGATGTGTTCTGCTTGTTACCTGCCTCCATCATCAACCCGGCTACTATTTATTGGTGCAGCTGGTGGGAAATACCAACGTGCGTGAGGGAGTGGAAACCTTTTTTTATTTCCTGGACTTCCTCTTTCTTAAGTGAAAGTATCCGCGTGCATGTAGGCAGGTAGGCGAGGGCAGCATGCGCGTGCTGTTGTCATAGGAATGCATCAGAGACCGAGCGCGAACCCAGGAATGTCCTGCACGTGCACGCGCACGCGCAGGTGAGTGCAGAGAGAGGTTGACATCACCCAGGAAATATGCAGTCAAACACAGTGTGTTGAAACCAGAGACTGCTGTTGGAGAGATCTCAGTCTAATTTAAGAGCGACCTCTTGACCTTTGAACCAACATGAGGCAATAACCAGAAGAGCTACCTGTAGGTAGGCCCTATAATATATATATATTACAGTATATAGGCTGTAAGTGTCTGTGTATTATATGATATAGACTGTGTTTGAAGTGGAAAACAATAAGTGCCGGTACTCCTCTTATTCACATGTTGTTGTGTGTGTATTGGCCAGTGTCAGCAATCTCTTGCAACTTATTCCTATTTATTCATTATTTCTTTAAGCATGTTGATACTGAATCAGTCATAATCAGTTGTGATAATTGTTATATTATAATAGTTGGGCTATGCATCTTCTATAGTAAGTCTATAATACTCCAATAATGTTCTAACTGGAACATTATAGGGTTGAGGTGGTGTGTTTGTATATAGTGTTAATACTTAAAGTGCTTTCTGTGTTATTTGTAGTATCTCTTTATAATATATTATAGGATGTCAGAACACATTTTATTGTTTATTACACTTAGAAAGACAAGACAATTTAAACATAATTTATTTATTAATTAATTTGTTTGTTTATTTAGATGCTTCCGTCAGAAATTAAAAAAACAAAAACAATGATAACATTTAAAGTGTATTCATTTGTTTGTTTCAGAGCACCTAGAGATTTATTAATTTACACAGAACAGTATTTATTTATTTATTTCAGAGCACCCAGAAATAATAATAAAAAACAGTGTATCTATTTATTTGTTAATTTATTAAGAAATACAACACAGTTTTAACTGAGGAGAACATGAACCATTGACACGAAACAGCAGTTCTGATGAGGTAATACTTCCCGTTTTCATACAGGATTGTAAATCCCATGGGCTGATATCCAAAACTAGCAGGATTTGTTATTATTTGTGCCTCCTGTGGTTTTTGTGCCAGGAGAATTTCCAGTAGAGACTTATATGGCTGGCCCAGTAACACTGCCAAGTCTCCTTTGAAAGGGATAAGGTGACAGCTGAGCTATTATTAGCAGATCTTTGTGGTCATATCTCAACGGCACTGAGGCATAAGAAAGTCTTTGTTGGTGTCTTTGTATAAATTCTTCTTTGATATAATGACATGTCGCCACAGTCTCAGTGACTGTTCCTACCTTACATGGTTGGAACTCTCTCTCTCTCTCTCTCTCTCTTACATAAACTTGATGTAACAATTAACAAATAAAAAATGATTTAGAATATAATTTATCTGAGTCACTGCGTCACCGCTCGTTGGACTGACAGGCTTCTAGTGACACAAACACACACGTGAGGTTCATCCTCCTGCAGAGACTGCAGTGATTGTTTATCAGAAATCTTGTAAATCGTTTGTTTTACTGCTTCATAAGAAAGTTGAGTTAAGCCCAACCCAGCGACTCCACAGTAGGAAGAATGTGTTTCACACCACATCTCCAAAATAAGAACAGAGCTGCCCTTTTTCAAAGAGATGTCGTCTCTATTCCAGATGTCGTGGCATATTGGAATCGGTTTGTATATGCTATATAGGCTATTAAAAGAAGGTCTGGATTCTTCCTCATAAATACCTGATAGTGAATAAGGATAAGGAAGTGAATCACTACATGCAGAAATTTAAAAAGACCTTTGCAGATTTGTCATTGTTCAAACAATACTTGTGACCACGGGCTCCTCTCTCGCTCAAAGCCAGAAACCACGTCTCAAACTGGTGATGCCATAGGGTACTGTATAAAGTCTGGAGCTGCTCCATAGACAATAAATGGGAGACCAACAGAATGTTTGTTTTCTTTTTATTGATTCTATTGTAGTGTTGTCAGTTGTGAAACAGAAAATGTTCCCATATACTCACTCACACTCATATACATTGCCCTTTGTGCTCTCAGTGTCATCTATAACATTTCTCCCAATCATTGTCTATGGAGCAGCTCCTCACTTTATACCCTATGACATCACCAGTTGGAGTTTTAGGATTTGGAAAAGAGTTGTTCATGTTTACTCATATTTTTTGGACTGTCTTAGACCATAGGAATAACATGTATGAATTTTGAAAATGGGTGTAGTTTCCCTTTAAAGTCATAATCCAGGCTAAAAGCAGTTTAAACTGTCAAATACAGAAAGGACAGCTGGCAGACACTGTAACAGTAAGACTCAAGAACAATACGTGTGGAAAGCAAAAATTGTCAGTTTATTTATCATGTATGTATTTATTATTAACTGAAATAGAAATTAAAGGAATTCAAGTTGCACTAATCAATATTTTTGTATTAATAATGGAAAAAAAACCTACTAGCAACACCTTTCATATTACATGTCAGTTTTTCCAAGCCCCCAGGAAGAGCGGCGGTTGATGATCCCAACTTTCGTAATGGCCAAACGGCGGTACTACATCTTCCGTGTCCGTCAAGTGATAACATCGGGCCCAAAAAGACTTTTTCCCATAGACCTCCATTGGGAAAGAGATGTTTGTAACTCAGAGGATTATTTTTTTTTTAGGTAAATCAACTTTCCTGTATGAACACTGTAATATCCCTTATTTACATCATTAGGTCCTAAAAGTTGTAAAATGCACTATTAGCTGAATCCAAAGTTATTTACCTTCCTCCGTTCATGTGAGTGAGACCCAGACCGAGGCTGGAGCGCAAGCCGTGACGACATCGTTACATGAAACTAAAGCAGGACATGCCTGCATATAATTATGCACTTCCTTTTGGCCTATAAGCACAATTACAAAAGTATTTCATCAGCATCCATCACAAATTAAAGGGACTGTTTGTAACTTTGTAAGCGTATAAATGTAGCGGGTCGGCACACATGCGCGCTCGAGCAAGCGCGCATGCGCGCTCGCGTATGCCGGGAGCCTTGTCTCCTCTGCCTGCTCGCCTTCACACAGACAGAGCGCGCGTTCTCGCGTACTCGCTCCACCTCTAGACGTGAACGCGCGCTCACTCCACACTGCAGAAGAGTTAATTTAGCTCTGAGAATATCTAGTGAATAAACAGTGGACGTTTGTGCAGAAATAACTGCTGCAGCTCCTCCAGAGAGAAACGTTACCGTCTCCCTCCTGCGCCCGCAGGGAGACACCTGGTGTTGGTGTCACGGTTCACGTTTCTCTCTGCGGAGGCTCGTCACTTCACAAGACACGGAAAACCTCTGTTGGTGCGCGCTGTGTCAGTGAATGCAAGCAGGCAGCAGAGGAGAGGCTCCGGTTGCCGGTGTCTCCCT
>CAKAOI010013411.1:522-33905 GCA_916701655.1 Sebastiscus albofasciatus
CCCCCCCCCTTTTTTTCCACAAGTCACATGATCAACCAGAAGTAGCGTCATTTGAGTCACCGGATGACCATGGGAAGACCAAAGCTAGTTTTCTCACTCTATTTTCTGTATTTTTATATAATATTGTAAGTATGATTGAGTATGTCAATCTCAACCTACAGTTCTTTTACATACATTATTTCTTAGATGTTGTGTTTTTGTTGTTTTGATAAACCACTTGGGTATGCAAAGTGTTCTCATGCTATTAGCATTGATGTCATGTGGCTACACTTCATGTATTTGCTAATGCTGTGCTAAAGACACCTGTTACTTGTTATATATATATAGATAGATAGATAGATAGATAGATAGATAGATAGATAGATAGATAGATAGTAACTTTATTAATCCCGAGGGAAATTCAAGTTTCCAGCAAGGCAGTTCCATAGTGCAAAACCTGTTAAAAAGGCAGTAAAAAAGTTAGATTATATACTGGTTATATACCAGATATAAAAATACAAGGAGATGAAGAAAACTGTTAAAAATGAGTATAGTGCAGGGTAACTCCAGTACCTTAGTCTATGAAAGTGAACTGTATGCATTATTATCTGTCCTGCAGACCGTCCTCCTTTGTCCCTCCTTTGTCCTCCCCCCTCCCTAGAGAGGTGTTGTACAGTTTATGTTACATTCAGTGTCCGGTGACTATATAAACCATCTTCCATGTATAAAAACCTTGTAAAAAAAAATAATAAAATGCCCTGAGATAGACCATTACACATTTTGAATAGTTAAATATGTAATAACATATAGTAAAAGTTTAATTTTGAAAAGTTACAACATGCAAATGGGTCTGATTGCATGCATTAATACATAGCTAAACGTGTTAATTATTCAGGTTGCAAGTCGTTTTAACATACATTGTGTTATCATAGCTTGTAGCTATAATGTAACAGACCCTGCGATGCATTATGGGTCCCTGACAATAACACATAACACAGCACCCAACAAGTTATTTCTGTCTTGTTTCTCCTTTTCTAGGTCCACTATGTGCAACGAAGACCTAATTTCAGTGGATTATGAAATTTTTGGCAGAGTGCAAGGTGTATTTTTTCGGAAATACACTCAAGTGAGTTTGACAGTGATATAAAGTTAGCCTACACGTGCACAGTCAATCAGTTAATCTTATTTCAAGATACAATCACTAGCTTTTTCTGGGGTTTTAACCGCATCTCATGCTTAATGCTGTTTGAGTTAACTCAGTTGATTATCATGGATGGTGATAAAAACTGACGAAGGCCACAAGATGTAATTAAAAGCTCATGAAAAGCTAGTAAGTGGACCTTGAATTTTCATGCTTTAAGTCTTAAAGCCTATCCAACGTGAGAAAAATAGTGTTTTTTTAACATTAAAGTATGTAAACATGTTCTAGTCAAAATGAGCATAATACATCTCAAGCAGCCTGTACTGTATATAATGCTTAGAGATCTAATTTTACATCCTGTACAATGCATCTAACTAATATATTCCCATGACAGCCCTACTCTCTATTAGTAGCATATCTCTGCTATTTTTGTAATCCACTGTGTTTCATTTTCCAGGCAGAAGGGAAGAAGCTTGGCCTGGTGGGATGGGTCCAAAACACAGATGCAGGAACCGTTCAGGGGCAGCTACAAGGCCCACGAAGCAAAGTGACAGAAATGCAGGAATGGCTGAAATCCACCGGGAGCCCCAAGTCACACATAACCAAGGCCGAGTTCAAGAACGAGAAAACGGTCGATAGCCTAGAACATTCATCCTTTAAGATAGTAAAATAAAGTAACCCATAGATTTTGCTTGTAATATTAACTTTGATGCAGATGTTTTATTTATTTAGTATTTTCTATTAGTTGGAAGGCAGCTCAAGTAATGAATTGAAAAGATGTGTTTATTTTATGTCTCCTTAACATCTACACAATAAGCCTATATGGAATTGCATTAATAAATGGAAAATTCCTTCCAGCCTGTTTCAAACTGTTTTACTTTTATTGTAGCAATGTCAATAAGGGAATATTTGATGAGGTGAACACATTATTTAACAGAGACTGTTAACAGATTGTAAATCTGTTTTGAAGGGGGCATTTGCAAACAAGCCAGCAGACGTCCTGCTGAGCAAACAGGCAGTGGAATGACCTTGAAATCTGTCACTGCCGTCTTTGTCAGCCTCCACAAAGACAGACTGGAGGAGTCTGAGGGGAGCCTGATGAATGACTAAATACTCATGAGAATGCTGCTGCCCTCATACGGAAAGGACTGAGCTCTGCGGGTGGCTGTGGAGAAACACTGACAAAATAGCCAAAGATGTATAATCAATTTATCCTCAATTTGTGTTAACTTCATGAATCAGGACAATACTAATGAAGAAAGTCACTGATGTCACAGGCCCAACAAACTAGACTTGCCAAGAGGTATAGAGGGAGGAGACACTTCTTCGCACAAATGTGATGGAATTGGATATATTGACTTGTATGTAGGAAAGAAAGCAGTACATAAAGATAAAATATAACATAAATCATAAATGTAATCTGGAGGGATTAATAAGAGTGAAGAAGATTTTTTTTTGCTTCTATAAATTAGTGTTAAAGCTGCAGTAGGCAGAATGCTTTTGGCATCATTTGGCAAAAACTCCATAATAACCTTTCAACATATTGTAATTCAAGTGTTCTGAAAGAAAACTAGACTTCTGCACCTCCTTATGGCTCTGTTTTCAGGCTTTAAAAAATCTAGCCTGTGACGGGAGATTTTTGCCAATCACAGGTCATTTCATAGAGAAAGAGAGCGTTCCTATTGGCTGTTCATTCAACAAAGGCAGCTGTCATTCGTGAACTCCGATCAAACGGTCAAACAAGGCAGCGCTGATCAAATATGAATTAATATTTATATATGCTCCGGCTGGTGGGCGGTGCTTGGTATTTCCTCAACTGTTCTCAACATGGCTGCCGGGTCCAAACTTTCTCATTTTACAGCTAAACAGTACACTACAAGATGTTTCTGAAAACGTTTGAGGCGAGAAATAGGCATCACAATAACATAATATTGATTCACATTTGATCAGGGCTGCCTAGTTTGACCGATTGATCAGAGTTTGCGAGTGATTGACAGCTGCTCAGAGATGGCAAGGCTCCAGCTCGGCTCTGATTGGTTGTTTTCCTCCGGTCTGTGAATTCTTGCAGATGCTGTTAGGAGCACCGGAGGACACCGAAGGACCATGATTTTTTTTTCAAATTACCTGTCTCATGCTCTACTGCCAGGATATAATGACTATTTTATAAAAAAACTGTTTTTAATCATATTTGCTCCAATTCTACCTACTGCAGCTTTAACTGACAATTTAACAAGCTTTAACTGACAATTTGACAAACTGACACTGATAATGTGGAGGGAAACAAATGATGGACATTGTTGCATGTGAAAAGATCCAGGGAAAATTGTATGGTTAAAGAACAATGGGACTGCCTTAGTGGATATATGCCCGGAGGGAGTAACCAAACCTTGACACGAATCTGATGGTTTGGTACAGGACATCTATAATTGTTGCCATGTACCAATACCAACCACATTATTTAACCAAATAACTGCCTTTTTATATCAATATCTGTTTTGTTTCCTGCCTGTTTTTTTTCTCGCTGTCTCTTTGTTTTTATACAAAATTTCACAACTTTAAACAAGGGGGAGAGAAAAAACACAAAAAAACAAAACAAGACTTCATATTAAACTATAATTTCAATTGAATTCAGAGAAAAAGGGAGGACACATACTTAAACAATCCAAAGAATTAAAATGAAATAAAGTAAAATAAATAAATTTGAATAAAAAGAAATGTGTTGATGGGTCAGAGGTCAGGGAGGGGGTGTGTGTTGTATGGGTGTGTATGTGCTTAGAGATATGACATGGATCAGGAAGACAGAGATCATGGCAGGGCTCCACCTTTTAATAAATGTGTCTTTTTGAAGTCTTAGGGAATAGGTTATTTGTTCCTTTTTTCTCTTTTTTGTTGAATATCCTTTTATGAAATTCACTAAAACTTTAAATTACAGAAAAAACAAAATTGAAAATACAGGGATAATACAATGACAGTAAACAAAAAACTGTGGGGAGTCAGTAAACACATGAGATAGCATCCTCCGTCCACTAGGTGGCGGTATGCACAGTTAAAGGTGGTTGCTAGGTGCCATATAGTGATGGGAATTCCAGCTCTTTTTAGTGATCCAGATCATTTGGCTCAGCTCATCAAGAAGAGCCGGCTCTTTCGGCTCCCAAACGGCTCTTCATTTTACCACTTCTGCCTTTTATTATTCAACCACATTTAGCGCTGTTTTGACCTATGATTAGTATGTGTGCACATATATCACTTAAATTATTCAATTTAATTATATTAAACCTTATAATTTCTAGAATACCATAATTTTACATGCTGCTTCGTTTCCGACTGTCACTCATCTTGTCTGCTAATCGCGCACCCTACTCCTCTCTCTTTCTCTCCTCCTCTCCCTCCTGCTCTGTACCTGTAGACCGTCAGCGCACCGCAGACAAGGATCATACCACCATATGATCCTTGTCTGTCATCACCTGATTGGTCGCACGGACATCATTAACACAACATTCAGTCACAGTCAGTGCATGAAGTGCACTGTCATTCTGCCTTGAATTAATAAAAAAAAAAAAAAAATGGAGCCGGCTCTTACGGTGTCCACAGGGGCGTTTATTATCGCGAGGGGACGCGACGCTTCCCAACATTGAACGCTTGGTGGGCTGTCACTAGACACAAGGCTGTCCCCACCTGATTGGACGAAAGCTTTCCCTTCGTTGGCTGCTGCTGCTCTCAGCTTTCAACCGGAAACAGTATGGCGGCTCGTCTGGAAACTTTCTTCTCTTATTTCACGAAAATAGTTCACCGAAATGTGTTTCTGAAAACATTTGAGGTGAGAAATAATCTGTGCAGTTGCTGAATCTGTCTTTATTTTGGATCGACAACGTTTATTTTAAGAGATTCTCGGGGGTTTCGAGAGGTGGCGAGTTGCGTCGGACGCCCTTGATTTGCATAAAGTAGACTAGACCTCAACTTTATGCAAATAAGGAGCGGGCGTTGTGACGCTGCATTTCTCAGATTGCGACGCCACGCTACCAGAATGCATTGTGCGGATGCTTACATAGACAATGAATGGGGAGCGTGGAAATAACGGAGCCTGTGGACACGTACCATTATCGTTCACTTAAAAGAGCCAGCTCTTTAAGCCGGCTCGTTCACGACCAACACATCACTAGTTGCTAGGTGCCATACGTCATCCACACCGGAAGGTGGCACTGTTAGCTTCGGCTGTTAGCTCCTACAGTCATCTCTTGTTGCTCCACGTTGACTGTAAACAGCAGCTAAAGTTGATTTTTAGCACGGATTTTGATACTTTATATTAATTATTTAATTTAAGAAGCAGTGTTTGTCGACTTTTTAGGTAAAAATGTGGTCGTTGGAGCTCATGGAAGTAGCTAGCGTTAAAGTAATGCTAGTGGACGGTAGCTAGTTACCTAGCAACGGCCAACTTTAAGCCAGCTGGCTGACGTTAGTTTATTACTGTGTAGTTGCTCAGGACAACGTAGGATAACTGAATTTAATGAACACCATGATTAAGTGTTTGTCTAAAGAGGTTCAAGGGAAACTTCGCTCCGGTGTGGCTCTCCCGTCCCTTCAGCAGTGTGTGGAGGAGCTCATCCTGAACAGCATCGATGCGGAGGCGACCTGTGTGGGAGTCAGGATGGACATGGAGGCGTTCAAAGTCCAGCTGATCGACAACGGTGCTGGGATCAACGCTGAGGACATGGAGAACGTGGGAAACAGATACTACACAAGCAAATGCAGCTCTGTGGAAGACCTGGACAACCTCAGGTGGTATGGTTTCAGAGGAGAAGCCCTGGCGAGTATAGTGTCTCTAGCCACACTAGTTGAAGTCTCATCCAGGACCAGATCTTCAGTGAAAACTCTCGTCAAGATCTTCAAGGATGGCAAGGGCATGGATGTGTTTGAAGCAGAGACTGCTCGACCCTCTGCAGGCACAACTGTTGTCATTTGTAACTTCCTCCACAACATGCCAGTCAGGAGGAAGAGGATGGATGCTGTCCTGGAGGGGGAGAGGATCAGACACAGAGTTGAGGCTATTTCTCTGATGCACCCCTCTGTGTCTTTCACCCTGAAAAATGACTGCACAGGATCCATGCTGGTGCAGCTTCCTAAAGCCAGAAACACCTACCACAGGTTTGTGCAGATACACAGCCTTGGGCGAGCACAGAAACTTGGAGAAGTCAGCTACACGCACGGACAGTTTGAAGTGATGGGTCACATAGGCAGAGAAGGCCACTACAACAACAGCCTACAGTTCCTCTATGTAAATGACAGACTGCTTCTTAAAACACGGATACACAAGCTCCTGAACTTTCTCCTACGCAGACTGAGCAGTTCAAATCAGAAAAATGACAGTCCAGACGGGCAGTCTGCCGTCAGGAGTCCAAAGCACAAGCGAAGCCAAGAGCTGCATGGAGTATACATCATCAATATCAAATGCTCTTACTCAGAGTATGACATATGTCTTGAGCCTGCCAAAACTCTAATAGAGTTCAAAGATTGGGATGGCATTTTGCTATGTATGGAAAAGGCAGTGAAAACTTTCCTGAGCAGGGAGAACTTGGTGACTGTGATTTCTCAAGATGACTTTGACTCTGTACCTCCCGAATCATTTGGCGCTCACAATACAGACCAAGAGGGGCATAACACAGGCAATGATGGCCTAACAACTAGCAGTGCTCCCATACTAGATTGCAGTATTGGAATGAAACTGGCATCTCATCCTGTTCATCGAAAGCGCAAAGATGTATGTGAGGACAATGATAGCCAGGAGTCCAGTCAAATGGAGTGCAAAGAAGAGGCTGAACAACAGGGGAAGCAAAATATGAATGCAAATGAGTTGGAAAAGATGAAAAGTGAAGGAAGTGTAAACAAAGAATATAGATCTGAGCCACTGTGTGATCCCGCCAGACCTGAAGCTGCATCTGATAATAACATTACTGAAGAAGAGGAGCCAACATTCAGTGAAGCTGAGGAAGGCTCCCAAATGTTATTGATGTCAAGTTCAGTCAGACAACTAGAAAGTGAAAATCTGGAACTCTCAAAAGAAAAAGAGATACCATTAAACAATACTACCTCAACCAGCAACGTGACTTCCTTAGACGGCATCACTCAACTAATTCAGCCTGATATAGAAAGTATTGAGCAAATACTACCTGACTGCCAGGGTGCAACAGGACATGAGTATACTTTAGTAAGTAACAGAAAGATCAGTCTGTGTGATCCATACATTCATAAAACTCTGCTGACTCCGGACTTGCCCCAAATCAACAAGTCAGTATTTCATCAGCAAGTATTAGCGCAGAAATGTGAAGAGAGTTCCATTGCATCAAAACGCAAAATCTCACTGGAAGCAGGCTATGACCGAACTTGTCAGAAACAAGACTTCAATCCTATCATTCCCTCAAAGATTCCCAGAATTTCAACTCATCAAAAGTTGTTTTTATGTAAAGAGTCTGGATCCCTTGAAAAGTTTCGGAGAATATATGGTAAATCTGATGAACTGAAATTACCCTCTCAACAGATTCATCAAGAGAATAATAGAGGACTTCCTCAGACAGACAGTTTTGCGTTGAATTCCCAGAATGTGTTGGTTTGCCAGAAAGATCAGCAAGATGGTGGTGTTACAGAAACAGAAAAAGAGGAGACATGGAGAAGCCTCCAAAGCCCACCAACCATCTCAGCGTTCACCAAGTTAAAATCGGTCTCATTGCAGAATACAGGCAAAAAATCTTTGGCAGCTAAACTTTGCCATTTGAAACACCACAAGACAGACAATTTAAAAGTGTTACCACACCTGTCCAGGACCACCTCACAGGACAACACTTGTCTCAGTAGCGGTAATGGTGGCGCCCAAGACAGCAGTAACAACGTGAATCACTGTGACACTGCACTGAATCCTGATCCAGTCACAGGTTGCAGCCCAAATCCTCTGCTGGCTGAGAGGGAAGAGGCTACAGCATCAGGCAACTGGCTTCATCACTACGACACATCTGTGGGAAAGACAGTTTATGTCAACAAAGTGACCGGGCTCAGCCGATATGAAGACCCACATACCGAAGAAACACAAGTGCGCTGTACATCTGATGTCACCAATATGGCAGTTAGCATCATCTCTGAAATGGGTGAGTTAGCAGTTTTTTTCTGTGGTTATTAGCAGGTTATGTTAACACGATAGTAACTGGAAGTAGTACTCAACATTAACCAAGAATCCCTTCGCTGCCACCATTGTTCCTGTTCCTTAAACTGTAGGGATGGAATACAGATGTTACCCATTTCAGGTGGATCTAGTGTTGCCCTTCCTACCTAAATCCAGGACAGAAAGAGTGATTAGTTCAGGGCTTGATGACAGAGGTACCCCACCCAAAGACAGATCAGACTGTAGACTGCAGGGAGCCAAAACACACAAAATATACAAAAATAATATTGGCTTATTTGTGTTCATGTATAATCTTGTTTGTCTTAACAGATACCAATGTTGAGAGCTCCAACTCACTCACTTCGTTGTACTCAAAATGGAATAATCCTGTGTTTGTCCGACCTCCTACGGTAAACATAACTTGTGTGTTTAATTTGTAAGGATTTAATTTTGTTCTACTTGTTTTGTTCTACAGTTTAGTGTCTTAATACAGTTGGATATGTTATACTCTACTGTGCTGACAGATTGGTGTGGACGTATCAAGCGGGCAAGCTGACGAATTGGCTGTCAAGATCCACAACATCCTGTTTCCATACCGGTTTTCTAAGGCCATGATTCACTCAATGAAGGTTAATCTCTCTTTTGGTTTTGCAGGAGCCAAAATGTGTGTTTAGCCTTTATTGTTTATTATAACTTGTTTAGGCTGCACACGTTCTTTTTGGTTACTGTCATTTCCGGTATTTAGTACAGGGGTGTGGTTTTCACTTTATTTACCTGTGCACTTGGATGGCGGGATTCAGACAAAGATGGTTAAGGTTACGTCACATCACCTACTTTCGTTATACCAGTTAGCCTAATTCTTTTCATTTAATAAACACATCTGGACGTGGATTTCTTCATACAGGTCACAGTAAAGAACCTACTTAGCCTCTTAGCGGCTTTTTGATTGATAGTAGTTGCTACAATTTAATCACTAGAAAATATCGGTGCCTTGCTCACCCTCTTTGTCTGAATCCCGCCGTCCAAGTGCAAAGGTAAATAAAGTGAAAACCACACCCCTGTGCCAATTACAGGAAATGATAGTAACCAAAAAGAACATGTGCAGCCTAAATAACATGTTCTTTATAATGCTTTATAATAATTGCTATTTAATTACCTTTTAGGTTATTCATCAAGTGGATAAGAAGTTTCTTGCATGTCTTATCAATACAAGAGATGAAGAGCCTGCAGCATCAACTGAAACTGAAGGTATAGACAGGAACTTTACAGTTTTGTCATTTGTTGTTTTATCAGCATCTCATGCTCTCTGTATTGAAACCCCAGGAAACCTTCTGGTGCTGGTGGATCAACACGCTGCACACGAGAGAGTTCGACTAGAGAATCTCATTGCAGGTAATAAAAACAAACGCACAATTCACAGTATATTGAGAATGGAATGTTAAAGAGGACCTATTATGCTTTTATGCTGTTTCCCTTTCCTTTACTGTGTTATATAGTTTTTTGTGCATGTAAAAAGTCTGCAAAGTTACAAAGCCCAACGTCCGCACCAAAGGGAGTTACTCTCCCCCACAGCAACACTGCTCCTGAACTGCCTGAAACGTCTTGCTTGAAGTCCTGCTTTTTATTCCGTAATGTGGTGATGTCACCAAGTAATACATTTGCATAATACCTACCTAGCGGCTAGTTTGGCACGCCCTCAAACAAAACTAGTTAGTGCGGAGCTGGAGCGGTGTCCGAAGAGTTTGGTTCGGTTGACCAATCACAACAGTGGGCCAGCTGACCAATCAGAGCAGACTGGGCTTTTCATCAGTACGAGAAAGCATTTTTTGAACATTGTGTACACATGTTCTAGTAGAAACCCCAAATACAAGTATGTACCTAAAAATAAGCATAATAGGTCCTCTTTAAATTAACAATGCTGTTGGGACCCTGATGTGATACCACAGTCATAACTGTATGTCCTGTCATAGATTCCTATGAGGATGACTCAGGTGCTCCAGGGGAGAGACGTCTGTGTTCATCAACCATTTTGCCACCTCTCGAGATCAGTGTAACAGAAGAAGAGCAAAGGCTGCTCAGGTGTGTTTTACTATATCTACAGTACAACGAGTAAATGGGAATACCTGTAAAACCAGTACACTTGCTTAAAGGCAGATACTACTGACTTTGAGAATATAATTATGTTAAGTGAGTATGGCTAAAGAAATGTGATCCAGTAATAGTTAAACATGCGAGTGTCACTCTAAGTGGCATGTCCATTAGAGATGGTACTCCTTGACTAAAGAAATTCTTAATTGATGATCACTCAACTATACGATTCTGTTGACCAATCGATTAGTTGATTTAATCGACAGATCTGTAAAACAGAGTTTCTCCACAAGGAATCATGCAAATGCATGATTTTAAATCTTGTGTTCACCAGAGATGTGCTCATAAGTTTCTTGGAAATAAGTCATTCTGCGTGAAAAAACGTAAAAAAAGACTAATCTACTAGGGCTGCAACTCAATTATTTGAGTGCTGTATTGATGCTGTGAATTTGAGGGAAATAGTTTACATGTTTTACTTTTCTTTGAAAGGCTCGATGAATAGTTAGTAAGGTAACTTGTCCTCTGTATTCAGGAACCACGGCCTGTATGTTGTTGAAGGTGTTTAGGATACACAGGGTTTTTACTTTGGTGTGATGGCAGTGTCATTGCTTGATGGATTGATATACCCTGCAGTTAGCCTTAAACTTGTTGAGGTTTGCACGACCCGGATGTCTTCTCTATAAAACAACCGAGACACCCAGCAGCAGATTTTGGCAATGACGTGAAGGATGGTAGCAATAAAGATGACAAAAAGGGTGGGTGCAGAGATGCAGCCTCATTTCATCCCCTGTCTTAACCCAGAGCTGCTGCGTAGCACTTTGGCTCCCATGCCAGCATTCAGTTGTGTTAGCACTCTAATGGTGTGGGAGCCTGTATTAATAGTAGAGTGTACACCATCAAATATTTTTTAAATCTCTTTGAATTAAAATACAAAGATTGTATTTTGCAAGTATTTTTCTTGCAACTGGAGCACTGTCAAAAAAAGCCCATCAGCTGTCAGACAGTGGAAAGAGTCAACTCTTGAGCAAGCACTTTGCCTGATTTGGACGAGGAGGTGACGGCTCTGTAACTGCCACAATTGCACTGATTATGGTTACAGCAAGGATGTCCCGGAGCTCTGATCCCTTTGTGATTCAGATATTCTGATCTACTTTCCTTGATGATTTGAGGCCTCACAGATGCCGGCACACACAGTCACTCACCTAAGAAGCTTATTGTCATCCTTCAACTTACATCCTCTAAACCAGAATTATATTTACTTTAGTTTAATTTAGCCACTTGTCAGCAACCGCCTTTTTTAAAACACATAAAGGCTTTAAAATTTACGAGTGGGGTATTTATTGATGTATTACATATCATAGAACAAAACGTTAACATTTCTTCAGCTTTTATTAACCACAGACTTTATTTCAGGCAGCTAACTAAAAACCTGTTAAAAAAACCCCGACTTCCAGATGAGGGAACCGAAAGAGCTAAAATGCTAACTCATTTCTGGGTTGTAGGACTCATTCCTGTAGCACTCTATTAAAGCATCATAATATAAATGACAGCATATACAACAATAGAGATCTATGTACTGCGTTCCAGAGAATCAAATTCAAAAGCAAGTGCAGTGATCAGAAACTATTGCTTGTAAAGAGTTATTAAATCTTTCCTGTGGCTAAGCTCTAAATCTTTTAAACCAACTTTCCCCATTGCTGTATTTTGTTTTTTAATTTGTCAGACTGCACCACACAGCTTTTTAGCTCTTAAACTCTTTGTTTAATTCTTTGACTATACTGAATTGTGACATCTACTTCAGCTGACAATCTTTACACTGAGGTTTTTTTTTTTTCAAACCTAATTTTTTCAAACCGTGGACATTATTACATTGTCATTATTGTTGAGCAGTGTTTTCTGTATTTTTAATGTATGGTGGACCCTTTTCCTCTTGCAGGTCTTGTCAGTCACATTTGCGGACTTTGGGCCTGGGAGTGAAGTTCTCACAGGCAGCGGATCCACACGTTTTTGTGGGGAAGGTACCGCTGTGCTTCATGGAAAAGGAGAGCAATGAGCTCAGGCGGGGGAGACCATCTGTTATCAAGCCTATTGTTGAGGTAAGACTTCTGAAACCTCCGTATTAAGACCATCTATCTTATCACTCATTGCCAAGTGTTAGTTTTACAATTCTATCCCTTTATGCTTACCATTTTGCTTTTTTTCCATCAGGAGTATCTTCAAGAGCAGATTGAGGTAAGCTTGGAAATGTCTTTACAGCCCCTAAACCATTTTGTGGAGAGAAAGTATCTTATCACTCATAAAGGGTAACATATTATTTCTTATTCTTTGTCTCAGTTACTCCGCTCAACTGGTAGAGTGAGAGGAACTCTGCCTCTAACTGTGCTGAAGGTGCTAGCCTCCCTAGCTTGCCATGGTAAGGTTAAATTACTTCTCTCCATCCTTCAGTTTATTTTTTGTGCATTGATGATTCAATAAATTGCAGTTTCACACTGAAATCTTCATACAAAGCACATGTATTGCATTAAACAGGTGCCATCAAATTCAATGACAGCCTGAGTAGAGATGAATGCTGCAGCTTAGTGGCGTCCTTGTCCTCCTGCCAGCTGCCCTTCCAGTGTGCCCACGGCCGTCCATCCATTGCTCCCTTAGTAGACACCCTCCATTTGGACAAAGGCGACAAGGTACCAGAATGGAACAGCACATCTGAACTAAATGCATCAAATGTTCTATTCAAGGCATTTTATGGCACAGCACATCTGGTGGTGACTAAGCATTGTTTTCCCCTGCAGGAATTACAGAAACCCAACCTCCAAAAGCTGAGAAGAATGCATAAAGCGTGGGAACTATATGGAAATACATAAGTGGGTGTGTATTTTATTTTAAATGTGTATTTTATTGTCAACAAAATGAATTGTAACTCATACAAATTCCTTTATTAAATGGCTCAAATAATCCCCCCAAAGCCATGTAGTCGAAATCTTTTATTTTATACTAAAGCACCTTTAAATTCAGAGGAAGACTTTGCTATTTATATAAATAACATATTGTCAGAGTTGAATAATATACAGTGTGGTAAGTACACAAATAGAGGTAATACTAAAATAAAGAAAGAGTTAAATTGCAAAAACACCATTCTTAAAATGAATAAACAAACACCAGTTTGATTGATATTGCATTGACTGCACAATAAAAAAACAAAACATGATTTAGGGTAATTTAAAATTGAGATATGTTATTAAAACAACCCAACACCACATTGATTGATATTCCATGGAAGGCACAAAAAAAAACATGATTTAGGAAAATAAATAAAAACAGAGATATTTGTTTTGGCAAATGAGCCCTTCAAATAAACATTGATGAAATGTGACGCATTACCAGAAACACAGCAAAAGGCACGTTGTAACGACCATGTAAATATTCCCTCAGTATCCCTCAAGTTGTGCTCGAAAAAACGTATTCACTCAATCAACTTCTTGGTCTTGAAGAATCATTTCAAATAGAAAATCTGCCACGTGGCCAATGCAAGAAAGCAGCAGACAGAGATGATGCTGAAGAGCTGCATTTGCGTATTAGTGGACTCTGTTTAAGATAGAAAATATCAGTTAAATAGCGTCAGAACTTTTCTTTTTAACACTTCAGTCATGTAGATAGTTTTCAGACACAACAAGCAATGAATCCCACAGAGGAGAAAACTGCTGCCACTCAGTTCAAACCCTCAAGCTTGTTCCTCTCCTGACCACACCCCATACAGCAGGTGATTTCCATCTGCTGTTTGTTAAAGGTAAAATGCCTGTTATGACAGCACACATAAGGATGTGGCCAAAAGAGAACATATAAACCCATAGAGAGCAGTGCAGCTGCAATTTTCTGCCCAAATGGGGATTTGCGGTATACAGTAAACGTATTGCTCTATTAATTTACTATTTGTTTAGTGCATCTCTGTCACTCGTTTCCTCAAGCTGGTAAAGTCGTCTGCAATGGAAAGTGCGAGGTGCTCAAGATGTTTTAGCTGCGCCTCGAGGGGGCACAGTTTCTCCACTTTTTCAATCTGACAAAGAGGTTGCAAGAGTTATATTTATTGTGTTGCATCATCATACATTGAGTTATCCGTAGTAGTTTGGATTAATACACATGGTACTCGTGATATTTTTCTCTCACCTCCTTGTAATTCTTTGCTTCCATGCCATGCTTCATGTTCAGTTCAATCAGTTGCTCTGGGATCTTCCCACTGCCTAATGACAAGCATTTAATGTCATATTATGCTATTTGAAAATGATTGCGATATGAAATTGATTTGGAATATCACTAATTGAGAAAAGATTGTATTTCATATTATTATAAATAAATATACTTTTTCAAAACCTCACTCACCCCTTGAAGATACGCTGTCGAAGCAAATGTCAAACTGGTCATAATTTTCTGTTGTGAATGAATATTTCCCTTTCATGGCATTCTCCTTAGCGTACAACGTGTCACCCAAAGAATCAGTGATCTGAAGAAAGAGTTAACAGTTATCAACTCAGTGGGACCTTTCAGAGTAAAGCTGGATGATAAACCAATATTATTGACATCTTGGTATGAGACTAGACCAGTAATATCATGATTTAGTTTTGTTTCCTCATCGAAAAAGTGCCTCATTACAATAAAATGACATGTTCTTAACACAGAGACTCCTCTATTCCACATTACACCTTTTTTTTTTATAGTGGAAATTATTTCTGATGATTATCCCCCAAAATATTAAAGCTTGTTTTTACATTTCCACCTATTTCATAAAAAAATAACACAATGGGAGTATTTACAAGAATGTCTATTCATTACAGGATGTAGTTTTTTTTAGTATTACTAATACTAGGCTAGTAGAATTTTTTTAATCATGCATTTTTTTTTTTTACATGATAATACATTTCAAATATTTTTATTAAGAAGCATGTGCATGTCAGTGATACAGACTTCTGTGGGGTGTGTATCATGCCTCATTTTTGATATATATCAATAAAAACAGACAATACTAGGAACTAAGGGCAAACAAAAATGGAGACAAGCAAATACAAAGAACATAAGTAGTGAAAGGAAAAGAAAAGAAAAACAAAACAAAAAAATACATACATATTTGACATGATAATAGAAAGAATTCTTTGCTTAATTCAAGACAAAACAGTATAAGAAAGTGCACCATATGTTACACCTGCTGTGTGATGCGTTCACGTACCTTCAAATTAATCCTAGTTTTTGGATGTTCGCCCACTAGGTAATTTCCTGAGACCAGTACATCTTTGTGGATGTTGTCTCGTAGACATTTCCTAGAGTTGACCGGCAGGTTTGAATGCAATACAAAGCACCGGGTCCAAAATGACCGGTATCAGCAGGAAAACGCAGAGTCTAGACATGCTGCTGCCAACCCTTTATTATTATGATGATGAGAGTGAAGGATGATGATGCTGCTGTCACATGCAGACAGACCCTCCTCCTCTCCTCCCTCCACTTCCGGGTCAGGTCACATGACTCCTCCACCCCCACATGGTCCAACCTCTCCTCTTCTTCACCACCTCCTCCTCCTCCTCCTCCCCAAGTAAACAATTCAGCATCATTTCATTATGTCTGCAAGCAGCCCGTCGATTCTTATCTTTGGAAAAGGCAGCCCTCCAAAGTGCTGAGTTTACCCAGAGCTCTGTCAGACAGGTTAAAACTATAATAGGGTGGCTTCATGACAATGAAAAGGAGTGAGGAAATTATGTTAATCTGTAAACAACATACTATATTTGTTGAAATGGTTGTGCAAAAATGCGTCGACCTTGCAATTAAATTAGCTTTTACATTATTAAAAGAAAAAAATACCTTGCTAGACTACTCTTAAAGTGTCTTTTCCCCTTGATTAAATGAAAAATATCCAGTGATATATATAGTATATATATATATATACTATGTATCTTATCAAGATGTAACTTATGATTTATTTTTTTTACCTTTCAGATTTTGACTTATTTGTTAAATTTAAAAATAAGTTAAAAAATGAGCATTGATTGCTTATCCATGCTGCTGAATAATTACAATAAATCTACATTCAGAGTGGTGTTTGGTGCTGCTGTTTGCGATCTGTCACTAAGAAATCTAATTCTTAAATTTACATATTATTCCGATACAAAGGATAAGTTAATTTGTAAGAATTATAACTATATGATTATGACCTCAGTATTTCATGCATCAAGTTTCCATCGCCCAGGAAATGGTTACATATGTGTGTTTATAAATAGACATATGAAGCCCATTTGTGAAAGCTGCTATTTGGCTTCACCAGATCTAAAAGATATTGTAACACATCATTCATAGAGGAAGATAAATGTAAAAAAATAATGCTCTTTTATCCCAAAAATGTAGGCCTGTGTGTGTGCTTCTGTCAGTGTGACCAGCCTCCCCCCCCACCCCCCCCCTGCGCAGATGGTACAGTCTTGGTTCATTCATAAAATTCTAGCAGAGCATAAAAGGAGGGGCTTGCATCCTAGTCGTCCAGTTACCAGGTATATACCTGGAGAAAAAGACCCGAGCCGCTCTGCCCAGCGGAAGGCCAGAGTCATATTTGTCATTGATTCGGTGTTTTTTTTTTTTTTTCCTTTCCATCCTCGTGATGTATCATAACAAGCTGACGCCTGACATGGATTCAGTCTCTCCCACCTGCCGGACAGAGGAGGCTCCTGTCGGGACACTCTCCTCCCAGAAGACGCCAGAAGAGGCGAGCTCTCCATCCTCCTCCTCCTCAGAGAGCAATGCAAAGGTATGAATAGCTTTTTGTTGATCATACATTCAACATGCAGCACAAGAGGCGCTCATCTTTAAAAAGCAGATTGAACATCTCTTTTTTTTTTTTCTTAATGTGGCCCACAGACTGAATGCTTGTTATCTTTCCTGGTGGGGGGAGGGGGAACTGATTGATGAGATTTTAATTAACTGGGATTTTATTTTAACATCATTTAAAAAACAACAACAACATTTTTATATCTAATTGTGATTCAGAGATCAGTGAGGGATTTAAATGTGATAAAATAGCACCGTTTGTTCTTGTTGTTATGATTCCGACGTCCTGGGACCAAATGAGAGCGTGTCGATGCAGCGGTTCATTGAGAAAAATAAATCCATTCAGGAGACTCCACAGCAGCTCTGCGTCAGTGTTGACGTCAGAAACAATGATAAAGTCAAATATTGATCTGGAGAAGGCTATTTTTGGAGGGGTATATTTCAAGAAAACATAACACATGCAGGCTATACCCTCTGTTTTAGACTCTGAACATTGATGATTATTACAATAAGAACATGAAACCACTAATAGCATGGGAATAGATTTATTCTAAAAAAAAAAAAAATCTCTATTATAGTCCTCATTGTTGATTATTTTCCTCTTTTTTTTTCAGGAGCTCTGCGAGGACGTGAGCATTGAAGATGCTCCATTTGTTCCAACAGTCACTGCAATTTCCTCTACCCCAGATTTCCAGTGGATGGTCCAGCCTACGATTATTACATCTGTCTCCCCGTCTCTGGGTAGCCAGCAAGCCAATGAACCACAAAGCTCTCAGCAGGCAACACCCAAAGTGGGCGGGAGTAAGGGCAAAAATGCTGTCAGAAAGGGGAAAACAGAGCAGGTAGGTTAGCTCAGATGAAGTCCACCTGCCATTGGACAGAATAGTCAATAGTGTAAATTTACATATGCCAATCTGAATTCCTTGTGTGCAACAGTGCTATTGTGCATGCTCCTCTGGTGCCGTGTGCTTGGCTGTGTGCCTTCCTTAGGCAGTCAATTTATATTCAGGTCACAGCAAGTCTGCAACAATGGTCTATTTTTAGACGCATTGCAGAGAAACATGCTTTTGCCATTCTTCAGAGGGTGAATTGGCAACGGATGTAGCGGATTAGAGGAATGAAATGGCTGGATTCTTCAAGGTAATAACTGAATTATTTCTCTCACATCCCAGCTGTCTCCAGAGGAGGAAGAGAAGAAGAGGGTAAGGAGGGAGAGGAATAAAATGGCTGCAGCAAAGTGTCGCAACAGACGGAGGGAGCTCACAGATACACTGCAAACTGTAAGTAAACAGTGCTGCATTTACTCAGCTGTCATATGCACCCACGGATTGTGTGTGTGTGTGTGTTTTCCAATGTGGATGATTCTGGATGTCGATGTTATCTGAAGGAGACAGACAAGCTGGAGGAGGAAAAAGCAGCCCTGGAGATGGAAATAGCCAACCTCCTCAAAGAGAAAGAACGGCTTGAATTCATCCTTGCCACACACAGACCAGTGTGCCAGATGTCAGAGGAGTTGGAGTCTATTTTCCAGGAGCCCACGGGGTCCCCAGAGCTGCTGCCCAGTCCGGACGAGGACAGACTTCCAGACGATGGCACCCAGGAAGCTCCTTCGCTCCAGGACATGGACATGCCCAGTGATCCGTCCACAGCCATCTCTGGGAACTCCAACATCTTGCTGTGTGCCAGCGCTGAAATCAACATCTGCGATCTTGAGCCCTCTCTGGACATTAAGGAAGGGCTGCTGGAAAACATGCTGCCCAGTTTGGAGGAGAGAACCCCCATGGAGACGGCTCGATCCGTGCCAGACATTGATCTGAGCAGTTCCCTTGGGGTGTCGGACTGGGAGACCCTGTACAAGTCTGTCTCCAGCGACCTGGAGCCTCTCAGCACTCCCGTGGTGACCTCCACCCCCACCTGCAGCAGCTACCTGTCTGTGTTCACATTCGCATGTCCCGAGCTGGACTCTCTCACAGACGGGCTGGACAGTCACAAAGGTGGAGGGGGCAAGGCTGAATCTGTCGATCTGCTCAACTCCCCAACTCTCCTCGCCTTATAATGTACAGAGGGAAGTGATCTGTGTGATCTCTCTGGTGTTTCTGTTTTGCAGGGTTCCTGACTTTGAAATGATATGAACAACATTATGCCACAGTACGCTGTAACACTTCAAGGAATACATTCACGAAATGTCTTGTGTGTTGACTAAGCAAACATATAAACTTTCTCCAGATACATAGCCAACAGAGTGATGTAGCGAAAAGCATGGCTTTTACTTTTACTGGAGTTGGACTTGAAGTTAGTTTTGATTTTAAAAAACGCATGCTGAGAAATTCCAAATACTTTTCAAAGCTTATATATATCTGATCTGTTACTAGATCTAAGATGTAACGTGGAATCCAGTGTATCAGTATGGTTTTGTGTTTTTGGTGTCAACAGTGTATTGATTGCTGTAAATGTTGTATTTACATATTCATCCATGTTATAAGTACCTGCATACCTCAATGTCATCAACTGTGGTTTGACCTCATTGAAAGTTTTCCATGAAAACATCCAGTGCTATATATATATATATATATATATGTATATATATATATATATATACTATATATCTTATCAAGACGTAACTTATGATTTATTTTTTTACCTTTCAGATTTTGACTTATTTGTTAAATTTAAAAATAAGTAAAAAATGAGCATTGATTGCTTATCTATGCTGCTGAATAATTACAATAAATCTACATTCAGAGTGGTGTTTGGTGCTGCTGTTTGCGATCTGTCACTAAGAAATCGAATTCTTAATTTTACATATTATTCCGATAAATATAAATCATGTGGTTATAATTCTACAAAGTTAATTTGTAGAATAATAACTATATGATTATGACCTCAGTATTTCCTAAAACCCAGTAAAAAAAATGAGCATTGATTGCTTATCTATGCTGCTGAATAATCACAATAAATCTATATTCAGAGTGGTGTTTGCAATCCATCTCTAAGCCAATTAGACTGTTGTCAGGCTATTAAATATGCATTATCAGTCGCTATAAGCCCCATAGATGTGGGTCAATAGGGACCTACTACACTCACTAGTGGGTTTTATCATCTATTCACATGGTAGATAACCAAAAGAAGGCATAAAAGAACATGACAGTGACCTCTAGTGACCGTAGTTATTATGGCAGGGGCAGAAATGGAAGTCAGATGCTGTAGTATAGATAGCGTGAAACTCCATATGGGCTGGAGGTCGGGGACGATGGATGGGGCACAAAAAACAGGGTTTTCACCCAGGAGACCGCAGTTTGCATCAAATGTGTATTTGTCTTTGTGTTCATAGTTATTTTAACCCAAAACACAATGTTTTTACCCCAAACGTAACTGTTTTTTTGTTTGCCTAAACCTAAAGAAGTTGTAGTTTTGTTGCCTAAACCTAAAGAAGCCTTTTTGTTTGTGTTCAAAATGTTTCATTCAGTTTTACAACTGGTAGAACGTGTTGCATTTAAGTTTCACTTTCACTTTTACAAGTAGTAGGTGTAGCAGGCCTCTATTGACCCACATCAGTGGTGCTTATAGCGACTTATAACGCCTATTTAATGGCCTGATAACAGTTAAATCAGGTGCTCTAAGAAATCTATTTCTTAAATTTGCAAATTATTCCGATAAATTTAAATCATGGTTATAATTCTACAAAGGATAAGTTCCTTTGTAGAATTATAACTATATGATTGTGACCACAGTATTTCCTAAAACCCAGTAAAAAAAATGAGCATTGATTGCTTATCTATGCTGCTGAATAATCACAATAAATCTACATTCAGAGTGGTGGTGGTGTTTGCAATCTGTCTCTAAGAAATCTTACTCAAGGTGAAAAAAAATGAGATCAGATGTTAAATGTACACATTATTCCAAACAACCTCAGTATTTCCAAAAAAACAATTTACAGCAGTATTTCAACAGTATTAACCTGTTATTGTTAAAAACAGTGCTTTACTGTTAATACAAAAGAAAACCTGTTAAATTACGCTCATATGCTGTTTTTTAACTGAACTATAATGCATTCTTAAAAAACAGCACTTGACTGCTGATCAACTGTCTAAAGTATCATCAGTAACAGTTTCATGCAGTATTTCTTGAATTCTGGGACCTGATCTGCTCATGTGAGACTTGTACATTGTACATGATTGTAAAATCAGTGAATTAGCTTTATTGTTCTTCACTCACATGTTGTTCTGGTTTGCATTCTGTGCTTGTAGCCAGCTATAGACAGACATTTTGTGAAAAGTGTCAACAAGTCTTTTAGAGCCTTTTTCCTAACAAGTGCCTTTAATTGTATTTAGTGTGACTATTCCTATGTCTGTAAGTCTATTCATCTAGGCAAAAAATAATGTTTATTAAAATGTATGTAAAACATAAATAGTGCATTAAAACAAATCAGTAAGATAATGTAAAAGAAAGGTGGAAAAACAGCTATATAATGTATCTTTAAACAGTAAATGAACTGTAAAATACTGTGAAATTAATAAAGTTCAAACTGTATTTTTCATTAACAGTAAAGCTGTAAATTTCAGCGACAGTATAATAATTTTACAGTAACATAAAGGCAACCCTGCTGCCAGTCCTTTACTGTTATTTTACTGGGAAATTCTTAACTGTGTAGTTATTGTCTATATTTTGGTATGCATGTGTATTTGCCTGTAGATGAGTGTGTTGCAGTGTGTTTCCAGTGCAGGCCTCCATCCTATCCTGAGTCTGATCCAGTGGTTGCAGTGTTGCAGCCTCTCTCTCTCAGTGTGTTTCTTTTCTTTATGGGAGGAGCGGTGAGACTTCCCCACTTCTGCCCCCACTACTATGTACGCTACTTTTTCACATCCCTGCTTACGTTTGGCTGGCATAGCCTAATTTCCGCATTCCCAAATCCTCCCAGATTGGGATCACGTTTAAAATCGGGCTGATGCAACGATTCCCACTTTTTAAAATCTACTCTCGACCCTCGGCTGACCAGAAGAAAGGACATTTGTTGCACCTGGGATCAAAGTCAGGTCGGTATACACACAAAAACTTAATGAGTCGAGAGCTGAATAAGTTTTACATAGTGAACAGTTCATTGGCGCGCCAGCATTGGTCACAACGAGACAGGCAGCAGGATGGTTTGGGTTAAAAACGCTATTCACTGCACTCTTTCTACTAGTTTTTGTCTTTTAGGTGTTCAAAGTAGACTTGACAATTTATTGAGCATGCTCCAGAAAGATCCTTTTTCTTTTGTTTGCATGCTCCTCTTACATGGAGCCACGGCGTGCACAATTCAGAACAAAATGTTCCTATTTTAGTGCCTATCTATCCTCTATATTGGTGTTGTGCATGGCTTATTATTATGTGCTTTATGTAAAGCGAAATCCGCTCTGAAAGAAAAGTTTTTATCACTGCAGCTCTCTGCTGATGGGAAGACAAAGTTACGTAAGAATAAATGCCGCACTGAAGAAAAACTTCCGCTTTCAAGTTGACCAATGGCTTCAGTATGCAGGCTGGCTGCAGCACAGGATGACTACACATGTTCCTCATGTACTGAAAGGTCATATTCATTAACTAACATGGAGTTGGGTTTTTTGCACATGTAAAAGTTCAAAATAAATAAAATAAAAGTGTCTTCTTCAGGGTTATAATAAAGTTAACATAATAAGAGAATGTTTAATATACCTTCACTGTGGACCATAATATTCAAATAGCAGACATTGATCCACATTGTATGCTTGAGATTCCTTTTTATGAAACCGTTTAAAGGTCCCATATTATAAAAAAAGTGAGATTTTCATGTTTTTTTATTATAAAGCAGGCTTAAGTCCTATATAAATACTGTGAAAGTATCGAAACACTCAATCCACATTGAAATACACACAGCCCGTATTCAGAAACTCTGCATTTGAAACAAGCTGTCAGGATTTCTGCGCATTTGTGATGTCATGAATATACAAAATTTAGACCCTTGACACAATTTTTAATGTAAATATTCTAAATGTGTCCCAGTTTATTCCTGGTTGCAATGTATGTGAATGTCATCAGCTGACAGGAAGTACACATGGACCCAAACTGTTGTCTAGCAACGCAATCCTGTTGCAATTCCGTCAAAATGCGCTAAAATGGAGCGTTTCAGACAAAGGGTAAATACAGGTATATTCAGGCTGACAGTATGAGGAAAATTAAGTTTTTTTTTTTTTTAACATTACAGCATGTAAACATGTTCTAGTAGAAACAAAAAATACAAGTATGAACCTGAAAATGAGCACGATATGGGACCTTTAAGAGTTAAAGCTGCAGTGGGTAGAAATGGATCAAATATGATTAAAAAAAAAAGTTATCAGTCTATATCCCGACAGTAGTGCATGAGAAAGGTAGTCTGAAAAAAAAAAAAAAATCATGGTGTCCTCCGGTGCTCCTATAATGGCATCTGTAAGATTTCACCGACTGGAGGAAAACAACCAATCAGAGCCGAGCTGGAGCCTTGCCTCTGAGCAGCTGTCAATCACTCGCAAACAACGATCAAATGTTCAAACTAGCCAGCGCTGATCAAATAGGAATCAATATTCTGTTACTGTAATGCCTATTTCTCGCCTCAAATGTTTTCAGAAACATCTTGTAGTGTACTGTTTAGCTGTAAATTGAGAAAGTTTGTGACCCGGCAGCCATGTTGGGATCTGTTGAGGAAATACCGAGCACCGCCTACCAGCCAGAGCACAGCCGATAGGAACGCTCTCTCTCTGAAATGACCTGTGATTGGCCAAAGTCTCCCGTCACTGGCTAGATGTTTTAAAGCCTGAAAACAGCCATGAGGAGGTGCAGAAGTCTAGTTATCTCTCAGAACACTTGAATTACAATATGCTGAAAGGTTATTATGGAATTTTTTGCCCAATGATGCCAAAAATATTCTGCTTTCTGAAGCGTTAAGATGGCTTTCTTTTGCTTTTCTTAGTGCTTTTGTGAAAATTTCAAACCAAATTTCTAATGCATGTAATTACAAATTACCTCCATTTGGTTTTTTTTTAACTTGCATGTTTTTAAAGACTAATTTAGCCTATCATGTCATGTGCCATAAGCATGGCCTTCCTTCCACTTTGTCTTTTTGACCTTTAGTTTGGGGAAGTGTGAAAACTGAAAGTTTTTCCCATGAGCGATTATCACTATTTAGTAGATGCATAATTGGCACACTCTTCCTTTATAATTCCCATAGATTTGTCTTCACAGATGACTGTTTTCTGTAGTGACATTTATATCAGATATTGCCATTTTATTTCTGTAATGTGGGCTGCAGGTCTCTGAGTAATTGACCTTAGATAGTAGTTTCTGGCTGCATCATGTGACTTGGAAATCCGCTGAGCTGTTGTTGTAATTTCCTGTCTTTGCTCTCACACATCTTTCTCATTGTCTTTGGATATATTTAAATGATCATGTTCAGCATTTTCAAATCCAGGCGTTTGCCAGTGGTAGACAGTGCAAAGCATAGTGGAACATCTGTTCTGCGCAAAACATTAGAAGTAAACAGTGTCAACTTTAATTTTTCATGTGGCTAAACCAAACAAAACAAGTTGCATTTGGGTTCATACTTGACTAAATTATGCTGAATGTTGGCAGCCACATTTTACTCCCCTGACTCATGAGGAGGAAACCACGACTATTTCTTGAACTCTCCTTGAAATAAAGGGGAATTTGTCTGAGTCTGCTTTGTACACTGTTCTTCATTTCTCTCTTGTTGGCCTCTGGGGATAAAATAAGGTAAAATCTTGCCAAGATCCCTGTAAATGGTTGCATGTTCATCCCAGAAAAAGAAGCAAAATAATAAAATACCCTAATGAGAGCAGCCTCAACATCCGGCTCCTATAACAGACCAGCAATTCATCACAGTGAGGCAAGTCTGACTGCTAGAATGGAGCAGTTCACCTCAGGCAAATGCTTCTTGAAGCTCTGTAACAGACTGTAGGTCAAATAAAGCACTTCCATGTCTATTTGCTGCTAATTTGTTATTGTTAAAATAGCTTTTTTCCCTACCCTCATACCATAAAGTATGCCCCAGTATGTCCTAGAACAAGCAGCAGACAGACTTTTATGTGCTTTTCATTGATCTGGTTTAGTTGCCGTCTGAGTATGTCTTCCATTTTCTCCCTCTGCCTCCTAGCTGTGGTCACGACCGAGTCTGACACGATGCCAGGACAAATCCCAGATCCCTCTGTGACAGCAGGCTCCCTGCCCAGCCTGGGCCCACTGGCTGGGATCTCCGCCACCACGCTGACTGACAAGCTCAAATTTGGTGACTTCCAGGAGTTCGGCACAATGCTGTCACCTCTGCACTTCCTGGACAGCCTGGGGAAGAGGCCCCTACTGATCAAAACAGAGGTATAGAAAACACTGAGGAGCTGATCATGGAAATAGTAACAATACATTTTGAGTTTTTACTCTAGTTTGCATGCTGTTTCTAAACTGACTTTTGAACATTTATGCCATTTAGCCACAGTAAGAAAGAACAGATGCAACAAACCAAATACAGTATTTAAAATGTATCATACAGATTCTAGCTTAACTATTTGTAAATGTGTCTAATAATAAATCATAAACAGGTTGGCCTGAAGTGAAAGCACCCTTGCAATTACAGCGATGTGTCAAATGTTAATCAACAGGTCCACCTAGTGGACATAGTGGGACACGATACTGCTGTTAAATATACTGCTTTAGTATTTCCACCATGGATGTCCAGGGAAAAAGTAAAAGTATGCATTTTAAAACAGTAATATGAAAAGTTTGTCATTAGCAAATTGCAAATAAGGCTAAACATATGCTTAGTATGTCTTGTAAAAGTTACACACTTTGCTTGCACTTAATGCTTTCATACTAATAGTTACCACTCATGTTCACTTCATTAAATTCATATTAAACCGATTAAACATGACTGAGACGGATCAACATGCATGCAAAGTTAGTAGGAAATACAAATACAAAAGAAAATGATTATTCCCTTTGCTTATTGATAAAGATAGTGAAGAAGGCATGGCCAAATTATACTGCTATTATAGTCAAAGGACAATGTATTGTAAAGAAGGTGAAATTATATTTTTTTAATCATTTCATCATTATTTTGGATTGAAACCTGAAGAGTCTCCCAGGGTGCAGCCGGTCCATCACAACTTAAAGGTCCCATATTGTAAAAAGTGAGATTTTCATGTCTTTTACATTATAAAGCAAGCTTAAGTGCTATATAAATACTGTTAAACTATCAAAATGCTCAATGTACGGAGAAATGCACACAGCCCGTATTCAGAAATTGCGCATTTGAAACAAGCCGTTAGGATTTCTGTCCATTTGTGATGTCACGAATATACAATATTTAGACCATTACACGGTTTTAAACGTAAACATTCTAAATGTGGCCCAGTTTATTTCCTGTTGTAGTGTATGTAAATAACATCAGCTGACAGTAAGAAAACGTGGACCCAAACTGTTGCCTAGCAACGCAATTCCGTTGCAATTCCATTGAACTGTACTAAAACAAAGCGTTTCAGACAGTGGATAAATGCAGGTATAGTCAGGCAGACAGTATGAGGAAAATAAAGTGTTTTTTTGAACATTAAAGCATGTAAACATGTTCTAGTAGTAACACAAAATACAACTATGAACCTGAAAATGAGCATAATATGGGACCTTTAACCTTAAACCTGTTTACCTGCACTGTTGTCTAGAGAGATGAAGAGGATGACAGGAGGAAACGAAGGCGAGAGAAAAACAAAGTGGCTGCAGCTCGATGTCGAAACAAAAAGAAAGAGAGAACAGATTATCTACAAAAGGTCAGATCACTTTGTCATTATTTCAAACTCTCACATTTATCTTGTCTGTTGTAATGACCAAAACAACATTTTCTACTTCATCTCAGTCTCTATAGTCTTATCACCTCCTCTTCTCTCCGTCCTCTCGCAGGAATCCGAGAGACTAGAGATGTTAAACTCTGACCTCAAAGCCCAGATTGAGGAGCTGAAGCTGGAACGTCAGCAGCTGATCCTCATGCTCAACCGGCATCGCCCCACGTGTATCGTCAGGACGGACAGCGTCAAAACCCCGGAGAGCGAGGCGAACCCCCTGCTACAGCAGCTGGAGGCCAAGTGAAGGTGCGGCGCCTTTGAGCAGTTTACAGTTGAGGAGAAGCAGCCAACTAGCAGCACTTATCTTTGGGCCTCGGATGTGGATCCAATAACATCGGACTCTGTTCTGGCAGTTAAATCATATTTCTTTTTGTTTGTCTCTCTTGCTTTCCTGTTTATTTGTCATCGTGGTCTTCAGCGCTCCCACCACTATCAGTATGAAGTCATCTCTTCTTAGCCTTAGCTGTTGTTCAACATATATTTCCGGCAGCTGAAATGGAATTTTTTCGACTATCAAAAACATCAGTGGTTAATATCAACTCAGTAATTTCAGCAGTTCATTTGGTGAGTTACAAATTACCAATTTTTATTTGCTGATTTACAATTTGTTCAATTACCATGTCCATGTGAGGCAGGAGTGATAACCTGAACAGAACAATGGTTATATGTGTGATCAGATTACAATTAGATATCTTGTTTTAATGAGAGGTTGCAATACTTCTCTGTCTGTATGCTCAAAATTACTTGGATTGATTTTGTTAAAAATGCATTCTGGGAATCATAGGAATTTTAACTGAGATGCAACTAGAAGAGGACAAATAGACTCAATTTAGTTTATTTTGCTCACTCAATTAAAAATAATAATTCTCTATTTTTCTATACTTACACCCACAGAGAGAAACATTTTGATTACATAATAACCTTCATGATTCACAATCCTTTTTTATTCTTTTTCATACATTTGGTGGCAGAGCGGTTGATCCTTTTTCTTTTTCCTCATGTTTTGGCGCAGGCGTCATGTATGCACATACATATATATATATATATGGACTGTTTACATTGTACTTTATTTTCGGTTACCATATTGTTACTACCAGTTATGTTTTTTATACTTTTGTATATGATGTTATATAAGCATATAAGCTATCAAAAAAATCCCATTTTGTATTTCCTTAAGAAATAAATGTTTAGTTTGTTTTTTTACTGAACTTTTTTGAGTCCTACAAAAACATATCAATCATGTGTTATTTTTTGGGTCACATTTTCATGACCAAACTTTCTGGTAAACGGAGCCATCTGGTGGCCAGTAGCAGCGCAACCTGATTAACCCTGTACATCTACATTTTTAAAGGTTTCCACATATTTGTTATAGTTTTATGCAGGAACAAATAGGCTCAATTTAGTTTATTTTGCTCACTCAATTAAAAAAAGATTCTCTATTTTTCTATACTTATACCCACAGAGAGAAACCTTTTTATTACATAATAACCTACATGGTTATTTATTACATAATAACCTTCATGATTCACAATCAAATAAACTATTTAATCTTTCTTAATTATTATAGCTATTGTACCACTCCAGCATCCCACTTTCCCTGCAACCTTTGGCAAATTTTGATCTGTGATGATGGCAGATATGTCTCATAAAGTAAAATAATATATTTCATATTTAACCTAATTCCCCTCACTTCATGTTTAATTCTGCATAAGTCACCAAACTACTCACATGCCTTTCCTTTTGTACTTTTTAAATCAGATTTAGTTGAGTTTAGACTTGGCATTTAATCCACATTTGATCTATTATGGAAAAAATAAGTATATGCAGCATGCACAAACTAACTACTGTTACAAAGGTAACATACCCAGGGGGTATTTAACTTGAGGATTAACAAGGCGATGCCTGAGCCTTAAGAGAAACTCCTGCTAGAGTATAGTAGAAACAGGCAACAATATAAGAGCAAACTAGTTCCACAGACACCAGAGTCTATAGAGTGTATTTGTTTTATCTCTGTGTTGACATGTCTCTGTCATGTCTTATCCCAGCAGCTGGGAGGAGTAAAAACTCGGGTCAGTGTGTGTAATAAATAGGATTTCTCAGTCAGCTCAAGTATTGAATGGACTTGTGGAGAGCAGGTCAGTCCTCTGGAATGAAGTCTGAAGTTACCTGGATTAGTTTTGGACTGTCAAATTGAACAAAAGTGATTTTTCTTTTTTTTTATTGTCAATTCTGTAATTTAAATTGTGTATTTGGGACAGTTTTCGGTTTTTAGAGACATTTTAAGTACAGCAGTGGTGGAAGACTTCATCTGAGTGTATTTGTTTTATCTCTGTGCTGACTGACTGGTAGGTGTGTCACTGTCATGTCTTATCTCAGCAGCTAATGGGAGGAGTAAAACTCGGGTCAGTGTGTGTAATAAATAGGATTTCTCAGTCAGCTCAAGTATATTGAATGGACTTGTGGAGAGCAGGTCAGTCCTCTGGAATGAAGTCTGAAGTTAACTGAGTCCTTTTGGTCCTAAAATGGGATTATTTTTGGACCATCACATTGAGCAAAAGTGATTTTTCTTTTTTTTTATTGGCAATTCTGTAATTTAATTTGTGTATTTTGGGACAGTTTTTGTTTTTTTAGAGACATTTTAAGTACACTGTGGTGGTGGAAGACTTCTTCATCTTTCAAGTGCGCTCGTTTTTAATAGAAGCTGTAAAAAATGGGAGATGATAGGAAGGGCTCACAGGACAGGCTCGCACTGGATGGAATGGATCAAGATGAGGACCAGGGACTGGACCAGAGTCCTGGCTGTCCGGGCCAGGGATCAGGGTGTCCGGACCAGGGATTAGGGTGTCCGGATCAGGAATCAGGTTGTCCGGACCAGAGAGCTGTTGATCCGGACCAGAGATCTGGGTGTCCGGACTCTGCAGAGCACATTGAATGCCTCAGCATCCCAAACGGAGACGGTGTATCTGCAGTCACTCCTCGCTTATACAAGAAGCGCTGGGTGATCGTCCTCCTCTTCAGCGCTTATTCTCTGAGCAACGCGTACCAATGGATCCAGTATGGCATCATCAGCAACATCACCATGAAGTTCTACAACGTGGACGCGATGGCCGTGGACTGGCTGTCCATGATCTACATGCTCACCTACATCCCGTTCATCCTGCCGGTGACCTGGCTGCTGGATAAGACCGGGCTGCGCGTCACTGCGCTGGTGGCCAACGCGCTCAACGTGGCCGGCACGTGGATCAAGGTGGCCAGCGCGCGACCGGACCTGTTCCCGGTGACCATGCTGGGTCAGCTGGTCAGCGCCCTGGCTCAGGTCTTCATCCTCGGCATGCCAGCCCGCCTGGCCTCGGTGTGGTTCGGAGCGGATGAGGTCTCCACCGCCTGCTCTATTGGAGTGTTTGGGAATCAGGCGAGTTGATGTTTTTTTTTATGCCACAAGGAAACATAATAAACAAAGAAACAAAATTATAATAAATAAATAATAATAAATATAATAAAATAAATAAATATGAAATAAATAATAATAAATATATAATAATAAATAAATAATATGAAAAGGAGTAGGTGGAAGTAAAACTTATATTTCCCTGTACCCCTTTCTCACTTCTCCTCTAATAACTCATATATCATAGATTGATAATATAATATAATATATAAACTATCCCAGATTTATTTACATGCCAAATTAATCTCCGGATGGATATGTGGGTTGTAAATAAACTTGGGATGCTGTTCAGATATTTCATTTGGGATGTAAATAAATCTGGATTAGTTTATACATTATATTATATTATATTATCATTCTATGATAGATGAGTTAATAAAGGAGAAGTGAGAAAGGGGAAGATCTGACTATGAATGAATGAATGAATGAATGAAAGACTTTATTTCGAACATAAAAATAAATAAAAACAGATACAAAATAATAACAAACAAAACAAGAGTAATAGTGTCCGAAAAGGAGTATAGGTAGAGGTAAAACTTATATTTCCTTACCCCTTTCTCTCTTCTCCTCTAATAACTCATATAATGATAAATAGCTTAAATACCAATGCACCACACAGCATGTTTATTTGGACTTCCAGTAATCTCTAACAACCTGAGTGTCTTTGGTCCTGATGAAAAACCCTCTGCAGACAGTTTGTACAACATTAACGTGAACAAATACTTTTACTTTTCACTGCCTGTATAAGCTGAGGTAGAGAGGCAGATAGATGCCTTTGTGTGTGTGTCTGTGTGTGTGTGTGTGTTGCTGATGTGTTACAGCTTATCTGCTTAGTCACAGCACTTGCTTACCTTGAAAAAGCTTATCAGGGTTGATGTTTTTTTTTCTTATTTGCTGGACTATTCCGAGTGGATCGTTGAAGCATTGTGCCATCTTCACATTCAGCATCCTCTTCAGTGGAGGAAGAAGTACTCAGGTCCTTTACATAAGTAAAAGTAGCCATACAAAAATGTAGAAACCATTACAAGTACAAGTCCTGCATTCAAAATCCCATTTAAAGGGGAACTACACCCATTTTTCAAAATGCATACATGTTGTTCCTATGGTCTAAAACAGTCCAAAAAATACTAGTAAACATGAACAACTCTCTCCCAAATCCCAAAACTAGAGGGCAAAAACTCACATTTGTGATAGCGTATAAAGTGTGGAGCTGCTCCACAGACAATGAATAAGGAGAGATGTTATAGATGACACTGAGAGCACCCAGGGGGATGTTCTGAGTATATGGGGACATTTTCTGACAACACTACAATAGAATAAAGCTCATTTGGGTATAGGGGTGCTTTCACATCAAGGACCCGATCCGAGTACACTTGACCCCAAAGTCTGGTTCATTTGACTGGTGTGAACGCTCCGTATACCGTACTCGGGTATGGTTCGTCGATCCGTACTCGAGTCCACTTGAAAAGGTGGTCTGGCGTACGGTTCATTAGTACTCAGGTACAGTTCGCATCAGGTGTGAAAACCAACCGTACCAAAACACTGAAGTGGACCACTATTTAACGCGAGTAACATTAGCAGTCAGCGTGTAGTTGTGAAAGGGCAGGCTTTTTTCAACGCCGCCGGTCTCCTCCGAAATCTGTATATGCACGCAGCATGTGCCGATCTCACCCTCTGAACCTCACGGCCATGGGTGACGAAGCTGGAAGGCAGACAAAAGGGTCCTTAAAATATAGACAATAGTAGGCATTGGGGTCAGCCGATGTTTGTTGTTTTATTTAGCTAATTTAATGGTCTGCCTCCGAAGAATGAGAGCCGCTCAGCAGGCAGAGAGAGAAAGACAGCGGGAGGAAACGAAATGAGTGTAGAGTCGGCCTAAAAAAGAAAACAAATATTCCCTTGTCTATGGAGCTGCTCCAGGCTTTATACTCTATGACATCACTAGTTTGAGACTTATACTTCTCTGGTTTCTGGCTTTGAGAGAGAGGAGCTCGTGTTCACAAATATTGATTGAACGTTTCTCGGCCGTGGAAATAACATATCAGAGTTCTTAATTTAGGTGGTGTTCCCCTTTAAGTAAAAGTATTGAAGTATTACAGTTTTTCCTCGTTCGCTTTGGCTCTTTTCTCGAATAGGAATTATTTTTTTTCCAAACAATGAGCTCAAATCTCTGAACAATTAGTTTGTTGTTCCCAACAGATTAGAATTTCCCTTTCATTCAAGCAAATTGTGTGTGTTTTGGCACGTGTGCAGAAGAGTTAGTACACTTGTCTACAGTTTGCACAGTAACCACTTGAACATGTCTTTCTAATCAAAACTGATGTGTTGACTCTCAGTGAAGCTATCTTACTTTTCACAACTTCTAAACATTCTTCCATAGTTTGAGCCGTCACATGCAAAATGATCCATTCAGTTATCAGACATACATGTACACTCACCGGCTACTTTATTAGGCACACCTGTTCAATTGCTTGTTAACACAAATAGCTAATCAGCCAATCACATGGGGGCAACTCAATGCATTACGTCATCTAGGCTTGGTGAAGACGACTTGCTGAAGTTCAAACCGAGCATCAGAATGGGGAAGAAAGGTGATTTAAGTGACTTTGAACGTGGCATGGTTGTTGGTGCCAGACGGGCTGGTCTGAGTATTTCAACAAACTGCTGATCTACTGGTATTTTCACGCACAACCATCTCTAGGGTTTACAGAGAATGGTCCCAACAAGAGAAAATATCCAGTGAGCAGCAGTTGTGTGGACGGAAATGCCTTGTTGATGTCAGAGGTCAGAGGAGAACGGGCAGAGTGGTTGGAGATGATAGAAAGGCAACAGGAACTCAAATAACCACTCGTTACAACCAAGGTATGCAGAATACCATCTCTGAACGCACAACAC